>MU214118.1:545482-561262 GCA_018584345.1 Thuja plicata | reverse complement strand
TTGTGAATCAGGAGATCAGTAGGAAAGACTTGGAGATTGTAAATCTTAGATCTGAGAACAGTCAATTGAAAGATGAATTGAGATCTGAGAAAGAACTTAATAACAGAGTGAATGATCCAAGTGCAGCCATGAGATACTTTGAAGAAATGGTGGAAGCATCAAGAAGACCTAAAGATTCTTCTAGATTAGGTCACACTGAACAACATACAACCATTGAAGAAGGAGAATCATCTAAGTCAAGTGAAAGAAAGAATGCAAAGTGGAGAAACAAGAAACCTGTTTGTCACCACTGTGGAAAACCAGGTCATACAGCAAACATCTTCCAAAGCAAGAATGGTAAGTCCAATCCGAAAACTAACTTTAATGGTTATTACTTTAACTATAATAAGTTTGGAAATCAAGCACGTGAATGTAAGACAAAGGCAAGCAAAGCACCTAGACTCAATGGTAATTGCTATAACTGTCACAAATATGATCATAGAGCACAAGATTGCAGATCTAAAGGCAAATAGCAATGGACATCAAAGGTACAAGAGAAATCACCAAGAAAAGGCAATACTTACAATTGGGATTACAATACATGGCATAGTTGTCATTATTGTGGTGAGTATGGACATGTTCTAGAAAATTGCATAAGGACACATTTCAGAGGAATTCTAAAATTTGGATGAATGGAAGCCTAGTTTGTCACAGTTGTCTGAAAATTGGACATACAAGCAAAGATTGTAAGACTAGAGTACCTGCTCCTATAGTTGAGAAAATTAGAGCATAGATGAACAAGACATGGGTTAAGAAGTCTGAACCATATAGCATTGAAGCCAATGAAGCCGAGGTCACCTAATCCAATGGATCAAGTGATCACATTATTTCCAACTAAGAAAAATAGGTATGTAAGGAACTGTATTTAAAATTCCTATCTTACATCAGTTCCTAACATGAAATGTACAAAAGTCCATATTTGCATATGTTAAGATGTACCAGGACATATTTTGAAGACAAAATGCCAAGATGAGAAAATTGCACTATAGGTGTCGAGCATCAATCATGGACACTAAGGCCAAGTTCTTTAGTGAGTGTCGAGTTTTGTTGGCCAAGCAAGTTTTATGATGGCCAAGTGTAGTAAGCTGAGTGGGATACAAGTTGTGTTAAAGCCGAGGATAGCTAGCTTGCACTAACTCAATGGGCAGAACATTCATTGCTTACCTACCTTGACCTTTCAAAGTTTATAAAGGATGAACAGTTGACATCTCATTTTTACCTTTTGATTTTTACTGTTTACGGAGCGATTGAAGTGATTTGCAGAATTGATCTTAACGGAGTTAGCATCAAAGATTTCATCAGCGCGCCATCGACAATCCTAAGGTGAACAGTGAATAGTGCAAAGCATTACTTGCCGAGGTACTCTATTTTTCATCTCTTGAACCCTAATTTCAAAGATCATGGTTGCAAGTTCTTCTGCACCAACTAAGAGTATGGAGGTAGAACCAGAACAAATTTAGCTAGTATAGAGTGATGAATGCGAACCTCTCAACTTTCGAGCCATTCCTAAAAGTGTGATTCAGAGTGATTTAATGGGAGCCCTCTCATCCATTCCACCCAAGGTACTCATGATCCATGATGTTCGATCATGTTATATGGTTAAGATTGGAGAAGTATGTGATAGTGAATTGAGGAAATCCTACAGCAAATTGTGTGTCAATGGAGTTCTGAAGGCAGAATTCAAACATCTAGCTGAAAAAGGGTTAACTCATGCCCTAGATTTTCCCCAAGGTTTCAAAGATGAATGGATTAAGGTTATCCTTAGCTGAGTTCATGACATGTGCATGTGGTTGGATAACGGACCAACCAAGATCACTAGAAGCATGATTCATCAAGTGACTGAATATCCTGTAGTGAACAAAAAATGGACTATGAGGGATAAAAGAAAAGAAGAAATTGCATTGAACACTGGAGTAGTATGGAACAGTAGAGGTATGACTATCTCTATAATTACTAACCTAGAACTTGACTTTGGAGTAAGGGTAAGAGCACATAAGTTCTATCAATCTAGCAGACTGGATAGTGTTCATTGTACAGCAGTTGATCAGGCATGGAAAATTGTTAAGAAGAATCATACATATGATATTGTTGAGCTACAACAGACACAATTAGCCAAGAACCTAGAATCAATTAGAAAGGATAAGAGCTCATCATGTAAGTTTGGTTCTTTACTAGTCTGTATATTTTTCTACATCCAGGATACATTTCCTACACTGGGAAATATTGTTTGGAAAAAGGATAGACCCATTACAGTTCAAATTAGTGAATGTATAGAGAAACTAGGAAGTAATTTAAATAGCATAATGGGGAGCTATTTTGTAGAATTCAAGAAGAGAATGAGATTAAGGACTAGGATTCCTAAGTCACTAGTGGAGAAGCACTATGAAGAAATATGTTTTCTAGTTGATGCAGATAATACTTATATCAAGGCAGTGACTCCTAGGATAACATGATTAGAACCATTTCCATATGAAATCAATATTGATGAAGCATCGGCTACCATCACTACACTCTTAGCTAAGGCTAAAATTGATACTACAACAGAGAGATTCAGAAATTTTGATGAAGCTAAGGCTAAAATTTCTAGAAGTTTGAATGAGGGAACTATGGAGAGAAAAAGAAAGAAGACTGTGAAAAACCTGAAGAAAATGGTTGGATTAGGTAGTGATGAAGAACCTAAGGATGCACCTTTAGGCTTGACCACTAGACAAGGTGAGGATATATCTATAGAGGAGGAAGTCAGTGCATCAGAAGAGGTTACTAAGAAAGCTAAGGGAAAGAGACCATCAATTGTCATAGTAACCAAGCCGAGTAAAGCCAAACCCAAGGTTACACCTCCTATAGCTAATCATCTGAGGACTAGAGAATCTACTGTTAATTCCCCAGTAGAAGTACAAACAAAAGTATATGGTAAGAGGAAAGTTGCAGAAAGTAGTTCTAGATAGGAAGAAAAGATTGTTCCTAAGGCTGAGCCGAGTAAGCCAGCAAAGAGACCAAGAAGGAGATTAAATTTGGGGACAAATAGTGATGAGGAGAAGACAAATTGATGAACCTAGCAACATACCTACAACTCAATTCAAGAAACCAGCAAGTATTGATGAGGTATGTGACACTTTGAGGAATTCAGCAGGGTTAGCAACTTTTAAGTTCATTAAGTATGAAAAGTTGAATAAAGCAGATAGGCACAAAGTACAGGAAGCACTCTTAGACATCATGAGTACTTTCAAATTAACTCCTATAGAGATAGGAAATCATGTGCTCGATGAAATTTATGAATTTCTGTCAAGAAAATGGGAATTTGCACTGTCCATAGAGAGGCGGATCAGGGAAGGAACTCTAGCCAAGATAATACTTGAGTTAACTTCAAAACAACGAACCAAATTCATTGAGGATTACGAGAGTAGGTTTGTTCCTAAACTCAAAGTCTATGATGTTTTGAAGAATGATATAGAAGGTGTAGTATAGAAAATCATAAGGATCTGGAAAGAGATCTTTGGACTGGCCATTCCAAAAGACAAGAAATCTAGTGAAGGGACATCTGAGAAAAAAGCAAAAGAAGTTGAAGTGAAGACTACCCCTGAACCATAGATAATTAAAGATCAAACTGCAATAGAATAGGACAAGACCAAAGACGCATTAGATGCAACAAATTTTGTTGATCTGACTGCAAACAGTCCTATGGATTATATAGTTGATGATCCAAGCAATTTGAATGTCGGGGAACAAGAGATGTCAAGTGGTAAAGACACTGATTCACCTATTAAGGAAACTAATACTAAAGAAGAAAAGTCCACAGCATCTGATGAGAAAATTGAAGTTGTCAATAATCAGCAAAGTGAAGAGAAATAGCAAACAAATAAACAAGAGGTAACTTCACAGAATCTGCCTATTTTAGAAATTGTGAAAATAGTCTTAGATAGTGGAGTAGGGATAAAGGATACTGGTGATAAGCCTAAAGAAGAGGAGGAAGTGCAAGTGTTGGTTGATCTACCACACTCTGCATCATCCACTCCTATAGGTCCTAAAATTGGTGGTATGCCCAATCCATAGATAGTATTGACATAATTGAAAGAGGCACTGGATATTGACACTGTCAAAGGAAAAGATATTATGCTTCCGAGCATAAGTTCTCCAGAATTGAAGAAGAATTCTTAGATTTTAGATGTAACATTAGATGAAGTCATTGTGATTCCACAATGGGATCCCAATGAATTATCTTTTGAACAAATAGGAACTCTTCAAGAGTTACTTAAGAGGAAGAAGAGAAATGAAGAGATGAAGACAGAACAAAAGCAAAAGCAGGTGTTGCATGACATCAAAGACATATATGCAAAGGCTTTTAACTTAGAGAATGAAATGCCTCAAGCTCCAATCATTAATCAGCTAGTCAACATTGTACAGAAGGTAAAAAATGAGGACATAGACAGCAATGATAAGATTCTACAATGGTCCAGGAGAAGATTTGAGAGCAAAGTTCTAGAGAAGATATCAGAAGAGATTGCCACTAAATAGGTTGAACTTTCTATTCTTGTAGAAACTTTAGAGAAAGTTACAGCCAATATTTATTCTTTGTATAGGAAATTATGTGATGTTGAATTTTTCACAAAGGATAATTTATAGCTTGTTGAGAAGCTACAGTTATATTTGAGATCAACTGGTACTACTTTAGGTAAAGATAATACTTCTAGTTCTTTACATCTTAATAAGTTGATAAATGCAAAAAGGAGAATAGCTGAGCTTATTGCTGAAGATGGTCGAATAAGGGCCAAATTGATAACTATTCAAACAAGCCTGTTGCCTCACTTGTAGGTAATACAGAAGGAACTTTCAAAAGCAAAGGAGTTATCACAGAGCAGTGCAAGTCTATTGACTGCATAAATTTTAGTGAGTCTAGCTACCGAGCTAGAAATAAAATTGGAAGTTATGAAGATTGTAAAGGAAAGCTGTGATACTACATTTGAATCCACCCTGCAGCTTCATAAATAATTTTTGGATAAGTACAACTTAACCCCACCAACAATCAGTGACAAAAACAAGGGGGAAGTTAGTAAGGAAGTATGAATGGATATAGAATGATACATCAGTACAGTACAGGTACACTTGTATATAATTTTTGAAGGCATTGTAAAAATTTTGTATGTATTATTCCGAGTATATTCCTAGGGGGAGTACTTAGTGTACTTAGGCAATATTTTGATGAAATGAACAGAAGTAATGATAAGTGTTTTTGCCACTAATATCAAAGGGGGAGATTTTTAATCTCTAAGTTCTATTGATGATTAGTGACCAACACTTAGTCATTCAATTAGGCAGTTTTAGTTGGCTATCACTATGGCCAAGCTAAAACTATGCAAGGCCAAGCAACATTGCCGAGCAGTTTTCAGATTGCCTAGTTACATTGCCGAGCCGAGTTACATTGCCGAGCCGAGTAGGATTCAGAAATATTAAGTGTCAAGAAGGAAAATTTTTGTATACATGTCAGGGTTGATACAAACTTCAAGGATAAGTGATCCGGCTGACTTATATAAGCATTTTGGGCCGACTTATGTATGCATTTAATATTCTTCTACGGAGTTAGTTATGCATTTAATTGTTTTATCCTATGCATGACTCATTGTAAACATTAATTGTTTCACCATCAAGGTATGGGTATTGGATCTTGATCATTGATCTAGATCTCACTATCAGATTTGAACAAATATATTAGATTGCTTCTAAACCCTATTTTGTGTGCATGTAAGGAGTGAGTAGATGAATTGTCAAGTGACTAAATTTTGAAGTGAAATTCACAGAGAGTTATTTTGTTCAGAAGCAGAGATCAAGCAGAGTAATAACACAGTGAACAATAGAGAAAAGCTATATCAGATTATGAGATCATAGAAGGTACTGAAAAGAGGAGATCCGTCATCAGCATCAGAGTGCATATCGAAGGATCAATACTTGAGACATTGTAATCATTGTATCAAGTGAAAATCTCTTAACAGAGTGGTTCTAGCAGACCTTTCTTAAATCTCCTAATAGAGTGCTTACTTCATTGTAAGTTTCAAATCCTTTCACAGGGTAGATTGTAATGATCTTAAGCTCTTAACAGGGCAGACCTTTAACAGGGTAGATTACATTTTTTAATCAACATTTGTAACCTTAATAGGTACACTTTATTATTGCAGGAGTGGAGAATTTTGTGGGTGTCATCCCCACACCAATTTTACCTATTTGGGTTTCTGGGTTACCAAGTTATTGTGTTATGTGTTATTTATTTCATTATGTGATTGCTATCTGAGATTACTTTAGATTCATATATGTATGAATGTGTATCAAGTTTATTTTAAGTGTTTAATTTTCAATATCTGATTCACCACCCCCCCCCTCTCAGTATCTTTCTTTCCCATTATTGTATTTCCAACATCCAACTAGATTGCACAAGTAAGTATGGAACTGCATTATGACAAGTTGTATTATGCATCGATTCCATTACACATAGTTCATATTGTAATATTAGCATGAATAAAGATGCAATATATTATTATTTTCTAAACTATTGAAAAGAAACCATCGGTTATTGGGCATAATGTGCATCAGTGAACACACACAAAAAATTTAGCACTACTTACCGGAATGTATCGATCATTACACAAATGCCAAATTGCTAAGTGCAAACTGATGGACATCGGTGAACCTTGAGTCAACAAAAGCTGTCATCACCACTTTACCAACCATCATCGGTGAAGTCACAAAGCTGCTAGAAACCCCGATGCTTTGCACAAACACTGAAGATGTTATGAATGCCTCTATCGATGAATTCAGTCTTTGTATACTTACGAGTTGGTAAGCATTAATGACAACTTAGGGCACAAAAAGTTATAAAAGTCTGATGGGTAAACTCATTTTCGCACCCATGATTTTTGAGCAGAGCAGAGTGATTTTAAAGCAATTTAGAGAGTGACCTAGTAGGAATCGATTCAACTCAAAGCATTCACATTCACAGGCAATCACAAAGATTCAGTAAGTAACCACATTCACTGACCGCACTATTTTATTTGTGAAAAGCCCTAAATTTCTGCAACACAATGGCATCAAATTCTAGAGTTGAGAAGATTAAGGAAGATAAGAAGAAATCTTTCAAGCTTGTCAGCAGAGGCTCTTGGGCTGAACCCAAATACAAGATACACCCAAAAATAGCATCACAACCTTACAATTCTGGAGTATTCTCCAGAATCCCACCTAGGGTTTTGCTGGTAGAGGATGTAAGGTCCTATATACACTGTAAGATCTCATAAATAGGAGATCTAGACCTATATATTGCCTATAGGGCACTATGTGATGAAGCTGGAAAGCTCAAAGAAGAGCATAAACATCTGGAAGTGAAGGGACTCATGAATGCACTGCATTTTCCCAAAGTTTTCAAAACAGAGTGGATAAAGATTGTTCTCAGCAGATTGCACAACAAGAATCTATGGCTTAATAAGCCAAAACCAATAACAAAGGATATTATTCATGTAGTAACTGGTTAACCTACAACCGATAAACCACAAGCTCACAAGCACCCATCCCTGGCGGAAGTGGAAAAACTAACTGGTGCTAAATCAGATAAAAGAGCACTCAAGGTCAACACCATTACCGACGTAGAGCTGAAGTTTGGAGCATGTGTTGTTGGATATAAAATATTCCAAGCAAGAAGAATGAACAACATATCAAGCACTACTATGAGCACAGCATACAAAATTATCAAACAAGGAAGATGGTCTTGCAGAGATCATATTACATCAACTAGAGGAGAACATGTGCACTATAGGATCTTCAAGGACAAACACTTGTAAGTTTGGTTCCCTCATAATGTGCATATTCTTTTACTTTGAAGAATACTTTCCTTCAATAGGAAAAGTTGTATGGGACACAAGCAGACCCATAACCATTCAGATAGTTGAATTCATAGAATCACTAGGAACAGATTTTGATAATGTTATGTATGAATATTTCAAAACCATTAAGGAAATGTTGCAAGCCAAAACAAGACTTCGTGAAAATATGATAGAGGAACATAGAGAGAATATATGTTTCATGGTAGATACTAATTTCATGTACATCCAAGCAATAGTACCTAGGAAATCATGGCTCTCAAATTTAGAATATGAAATCAAAATAGGACAAGCCAATGAGTGCATAGAGGCACTACTGAATGAACTAGTGGACAACAAGAAACTAAGATTTGGCACCTATGAAGAGGCCAAACAAAAGATTAAAACAAATCTTGTTGTCAAGAAAGTTGTAAAATAGTCAAGCAGAATGGTGAAGAAATTGAAAGAGAAATTGAATATATCTTCTGAAGGAGAAGAAGAAAGGGAAGGTGAAGAGGAACAAGAGGGTAAGGAGGAACTCACTGAGGACCAGCTACCCATCGGTGATACAGTAGAGAAAAATGAATCAAAGGAATAAAATTCTGATTCACCACCTCCTCCTCCACCTAAGAAGTCAAGAATGAGGATTCAGACAGCAAAGGATGCAACTCCTTCTCCCATGGTAAAAGGAAAGGTGTATAAAAGAAAACCTAACACATCAAAGGTAAAACAACCAGTTAGGAAACCTATCAAAAGGAGGAAATTTGTTCAGACAAATGAGGACTTAGAGGACTCAGCTATGGATGAGCCTGACACTGCAATCAAATAAGCCAAGGAAATAGTAAAGGCAACATCAATTCCTGAAAACATTGATGAAATATGTAAGTACATTTCAGAAGCCTCATCTATTGCACATCCTAAGATTAGGAAATGGTTGAAATGGGATTTTGTAGAATAGAATAAGATTGAAGATGCACTTATAGCTAAAATGTGCAGACACTATTATGTCCCACTTCAATTCACTACACATGATGTACCACAAGAACTGTTAATTAGATTATCTTCTAGATTCACATTTGCACTCCATGAGGAGAAACAGATAAGAGAAAGAGTTCTTGTTACTCTTATGCCTCCTAAATCAAAAATGGAAGAAATAAATGAAATCATGGAGAAATATGGGAAAAATGTCTCACCCAAAATGAGAGCTTATAAATTTCTTGAAGAGAAGCTTATAGAGCTAGAACAAGAAACTCATGATAAATGGAGAAAGACACTCAATCCTACTAAGGAGAGAAGTTATGAGAAGGAAACTGTGACTCAGAAAGATAACTCAACATCTGAGTTAGACAGTGAAGAAATACAAATAACTAGCTAGAAATAGGTTGATATTGTAGATGAAGAATGGCCTGACAAAAGTGAGGAAAATCAAGTACCAGCAAGTCCAATTCACATCAGTTTAGAGGATGAAGAAGTTACCAAAGAAGAGTTAACAATAAAAGGTAACTTAATTGATGATATAAATGATGAATCATGGTTAGACAACATTGTCAATGACACAACAGGAAAAGACCCTACAGCAGAAGTACAAAAAGATGAAGACATCAATATTGCAAAGGGCAATACCGACGGACAAGATTCAACTATTGACACAACAACAGTCAATACACCGACAAACATGAATATATTAATAGATGCTATTGATATTCAATCAAGTCAGGATAAATCATCTAAGAAAGATAATAATATACCCAAGGATATGTGTACTAATGAAAACAAAGATGCATCGAACACTCAAAAGGATATAGATACAGAAATCAAAGATGCAACCGGCAATCAGCAACAAGTGTCAAATGAACAAAAAAAAGAAGTTGATAACAAAACTGAGGATACATTGAGAAAGGGTGAAGAAAAAGATAAAAGTGAAGGAGTCAAGAAAGATGAAGGAATAAAACTCAAAGAAGATATATCTGTTGATACACCTATGGCCAATGAGGAGACGTCTTCACCAAACCATTAGGTGGACTCAGAACAGATACAAAAGGATGCTTCATCTTCTCAACCCTCACCTACCAAGTCAACCCAATCTCAAGCTTTACAAATGGTAGTACATAAATTTGCCACCCAGCCAAAGAAGAAGAAAAAGAAAGCATTGAAGAAAGACATTTTGGCTGTTACACTGGATGAAGTAATAGAAGTCCCAAACTGGGATATTACTACTTTGGATAGTGATAAACTTCAAGATTTTGGAGTGCTATGCCAAAAGAAAGAAATTTAGAAGAAAATGATACATGAACACAAGGAAACAAAGGCACTTGACAAGGAAAGAGACATTCTCCAACAATTGGTTCCCGAGGTGAAACTTGAACAAAATGCTACAGTTAAGGAGAAAATAATTGTTCTTACCAACGCCATCACAGACCGGAATATAGATGTAGAACAAGCTATGGAAGAACAAGCAGAGAAAAAGTATCAATACAAGTTAATTGATAAGATCATCCAAGAAGTGGTAGTGAACAAGGTAAAGCTCTCTGAACTAACTGATCAATTAGAGCCAATGATTGCTGAGGCAATTACCTTAGTTCAAAAGATGTGCACAATTGAAAAGTTTACAAAATAAAATAGTGACAAGTTAGCAGAGATAGATTCTAATGTCACAGCGAGTGCACAAAGCCTAACCTCAAATGCAGATAGTATCAAGGCACATCATGACAAGGTCATTGAGGCTAACAAGCTAAGGCAAGAAATATGGGATGCTGAAACACAATTAAGAGGTGAGATTACCAAACTATAGGCACACATCTTGCCTAATCTTACTATTCTACAACAGCATATTTCTAAAGCAAGAAACCTTATTGCAACCCCAGAGATGTTTGCAGTAGACAGCATCTATGATATACACGTAAGGATATCACTTGAGCACATGTCTCTAGAAATGCTAAAGGATAAATGGGAAAAGATGATGGAGGAGATCAAGTCCTCACATTCCCACCTTTTTGACAAGATGTAAGTACCTTTGCCTTTATTATCAAAAAAGGAGTAATATAAATGTATTTATATTGTATGTACAGAAGGAACAATTATGTAAAGGTAGTTATGTACAATATATCAAAAAAGGGGGGCAAAAATACATAAGGAAATGTATATATACTTACACTTACCGGCATATACATAGGGAGTTTCATTCAAATAACTAAGGAAGAAGTATACACAGGTGTACATACTAATACATTCAGTATGTTGCACATATCATGTTTTTGATACTAATGTCAAAGGGGGAGATTGATGACATTAATTTTTCCATTAGTACACTTAGTGAAAAACATTGACAGAGATCATCGGTACAAGCATAACCGGCGGACTACAAGCATAACCTATAGATAGCGAGCATACCCGACAGAAAAAAAAAAAGGTCACAAGAAAATGCTAAGTATGTAATTGACCGATGAACACTAACAAGTGTTGCACCGACTAAGTGAACAGGACATCACCGACGGGTCAATAACATAACATGGAGATCATCACCGACGATACAGTTTTGAGAACAAAACTAATGGAGCAGAAAAGGCATACCTGAAAAATAGTTCAAGAAAGGAACATCGACAGCAAACAAAACCAACAGACTGATAGAGCAGCCCGACCATCAGAACCGACAGTCAGTTAGAGAACCTGCAAATAGTGGATCTGAGTTTTACACGTCAAATAAAGCATTGTACTTCTATTTATAGAGTTTTAATTTGTTTTAAATCATTACTTGAGGGTCAAGCAAGATTTATGTAAATATTTTAAAGCATCCTAACAGATCTAAAACATATCTAACTAAAGATCAAGGTCAAGTTGTAAACCTTAGATCTAGAGTTAACTTGTGAAGTGTGAATCAAGAATAGAGCCAAAATCTAGTATAAATAGATGTTCAATCAATTGTGAAATATGAATTCATTGTTTTTGATAGCCAAAAAGAGCATCTAAGGAGCATAAGGTAGAATTCATGCAAAGTTCAAAAATAGATCACATCAGTTATCAAGAACACGCAGAGGCTATCGACGAGTAGACAAAGGTATTATTCAATCATGGAAAGATGATTACTCATACATAGGAAGCTTTATTGGATCTGTTATTAGCAATTAGAGATTGCATACATCATCAGATCAAAGACTTATATAGTTGCATTTTAACAAGTGCATCACATCTAAAATCCTTTTGTAGAAGGTGGACTTAACCGTTCTTTACAAATCTCTTAAAAAAGCGCACACCTAACAGTGTTGCTAAAGCTTCAAATGAAGTAGATCTTAACAGGTCTCCATTGTAATACTCCTAATAGGGTAGGTCATCAGAAGTGACCAATTGTAAGCCTTAACCGGCCCCTTCTTATCTACAGATAGTGAAGTCTTGTGGGTAACAATCCCCACCACAGTTTTTAATTCCTAACAGGAGTTTTTTGCGACATCATATCTTGTGTCATGTGTTATCTATTTTCATGAATGTTTCTTGTATGGTTACATATTAAATAACTTATGTTATGATTGCATATACATAAAGAAAGATGAACAGTTAGATAAGATAATTTACAAACTGAGGATTAAGGGTTAATGGGCTAACCAAGAAAAGTTTTAGAGGTACTGATTCACCCCTCCCCTCTCAGTACATCATTCCAATATAATTCCAACATTATTATGGTGGAGACTTTCACCGAATTGTTCTGACTTTCCAGGGTGTCTTACGCCAGGAAAATCCAAACAGTGTCGGGAAATCTTAGGCCGCAAAAAGAGATGAAATGTTCAGTTGGTAGGAAACTCATTCTATCAAATAGAATGTGTGCCTTGTTCATGTTACAAATTTTGCATGCATACCTTCCAGTGCATTACTAACCATAGGTGGCACCTTCATTTTGTAGGGCAATGCACTTTCTCTAACAAAGCATGTGTGTTCTATTTAATCCTCTCGCCTATATGAGGAATAGAAGTGGTTGAAGGGGGAACAAAAGTGACTGAAGGAAGAGCCGAGGAAAGAAAAGCTCAAGGAATGGGACAAAGGAAAGCAGGTGAAATACAAGCCTAAAGGTTTTTGGTTCAACGGGCCACTGGGTACGCAAAAGAAGGTGTAGGATTGAATAGAACCTTTTGATGTTGTATGATGGGTTATTGATTTTTAGTTTGGTTTGTATTTCTGAATAGATTGCATCATGCACCATCTTTTCTAGATGCAGTTTATTTATATGTGGGAGACCTTGATGAAGAGATAACAAAGAAAGGGTTCGCTGAATTCTTTGGAAAGATTGGCCTCCTAACATCGGTTTGAATCTGCAAGGACATTACATAGTGCTCTCTATGCTATAGCTATGTCAATTTTATTGAACCTGCCGACTTGACCCACATTTTATCTCTCTGCAATTTTCTTGACAGATTTCTATTTTTTAAAGCATTGGATGTGCACCCAATTTGAATGTGTTGGTATTTTATTTGTTTTTCTTCTCTTTTTATCTTTTAACTCTTCATTTAACCTAGAGTTTGAAACTAAGGAAGCAAGGAGGATGTTTGAGGGTTGATTTTGGACAAGTTGTAGAGAATAATTTCTTGAAACACTTTTACATGCAAGTGCCTCAACAACATCAGATCCCTCTGCTGCAGCATGCTCTAGTTAGCTCGACAGAAGAGTTGTGTGCATTTCAAAGAGAAGAATGGTATGTCTCTGTCCTCGTCTAATATGGTTGTGAAACCTCTTAGGTAAAAAATAATCTGACCAATAAACTAGAATTAAAATTTAAATGTACATTTAAATCCATCTATAAACCCTCCATTTCCCTCTAAAATCATGAGCCTCTAGTTATCCTAGGGTTTGAAGGTGAAAATGCAGGGCAGGATCTTCGAGGGTCAATTTTAGGCAGGTTGTAGAGAATCCTTGCTCTAAAATATTCTCCCTATATAGATCTTGTTGACATGAAATATCCATTTTTCTCCATGGAAGAGTTATGCATGTTTAAAAGTGAAGAATTATGTGTCTCTGTCCTCTTCTCTAAGGTTGAAGATTTGATTGTGAAACCTGTTGAAGCAAACAGTGTTAACAACTAGCTTAAGATTTTGTATAGATTTGCAGAAACAGGTGGTGATATGCAATGCATACTAGTCATTGTCAAGGCGATGACAATCTCTAATGATTCATGTGAGCCGCTATAAGTCCTGTTTATGAGCATTCAAGATATTTTTGTGAAGTATCATTTTTTTTTTCCTACTTTTTAATATAATTGATTAGCATTGAAAGATTTAATCTGCTCCTAGAGGTTTAGGGGGTGAGAATAATAAATATCATTTCTTTTTTGAGTACTTAGTAAGTTCTAATTTTACCAGGAAGAGATTAAGCTATATAAATATCAGATACATGTTAGTGACATATCATTTCATTAGTAACTGCCTCGTAAATTGCATATCAGATTGCCTATGGATAGAATGACCATATCATTACACTCATTCTTCGCATAGGACAATGACCATGTGACCTTACATCATTCTAATTTTAAATGCCTAGAATTTCCATTTCTTTGTCAAACATGGGTTTCAATAAAATTTAAGATACAATATTTTTTACATATTCTTATAGTAAAGTGTTCTTGTATGTTGTGACAGTTTGTTGTTATCAACAATGGTGGTTTAGTGTGATGACATGTAACTAATTGAATGTTTGATAATGTTAAGTTGAAGATGATGCAAGACATTAAATCAGTTAATGGTTTATATTGTCGTTGATGTCAACTTGATATCATCTGTATGGTCATATACATAATGCCAAATACTTCAGAGAATCAATGGAACACAGGTTATACCTTCAGCAATGCATAAAATTCAGGTATTCACTAAAGTGACAGACCACACTGGCGGAGTGCACACCATCGGTAAAGACAAAGATAAAGTCACAGTGATACCCAACAAGCAGAAGATAGTTATTCTTGACGAAGTAGAATCACAAGACGCCCAAAGAGCAAGAAAATAGTGTTGCCCAACAAGCAAGATCCAATTATGCCCGACGGAGAGAGATCCCGAAGCTAACTAAAGTTGCATCGATGGAACTGGCAGTTGTCACCGGCGGTGAACTGTAGAATTGACCAACAAAACAAAGAGATCAAAAAATGACAAAATATCTAGTTGGTAGAGCTTAAGGATAGACTTAACTAGTTGTTTTATTTGTTTTATTTGACCACCATTAAGTAATGGATTTAAAGATGCTTTATACAGTTGGCAAGAAGATAACTATGAGATAAATCAGGAGGTAAAGCATTAAATCAATTTGGCTCGATTGTTTTTCACACCAAGAATCAAGAATCAAGAACCTAGAATTAAGGGATATCATGTCTATATAAGAGACAAGCATAATTAATTTCCATAAGCAATCAGATACATGGGTGAGTGAATTGAAAGAAGATGCTAAAGAGAAACTAATGAAGGTTAAACTTCATGCAGTCCTAATCAATCAAGCTAAGGGAGAGCTAAAGAATTCTGTAGACACCGACACATAGTAAAGCACACCATCACAGAGCAGAAAGAATGAAGTACAAAGGAATGGAATTGATACATTGATCAGAAAGGTATTGTACGTAAATAGATCTGAATATTTTCAATTCAAAGTTGCATTAGAAATAGATCATTATGTTTCAGTTTAACCATTGGAGCATTAAGTCTCTTAACAGAGCAGCACTTAACAGTCTTTTGTAATTGAGGTATATCCTAACAGATTACCAGAAGTTTGACTCATGATAGTAGCATCGGTCTTACCTAAAGCCTATTGACAGTATAAGAAGGAGGTTGATTCAAGGATGGTAGTAAGATTAGCATAAAGCCTATTGACAGTCTAGAGACTGATTCAAGGATGGTAGCATAGATGTCAGATACTAAGTGACAACCTATGTATAAAAATCCTC
>MU214118.1:513130-541697 GCA_018584345.1 Thuja plicata | reverse complement strand
GAAAAGAATTTGAGATGTCTATGTTTGGAGAGATCAAGTTCTTTCTTGGTCTGCAGATCATTCAACAAAGTGAAGGTATTTTCATTACACAGTCCAAATACATCAAAGAAGTTCTAAAAATATTCAAAATGGAAGATTCCAAACCTGTTGGAACACCGATGGCTACTGGATGAAAATTGACAAAAGAAGATGAGACAATAGAGGTAAATCAGACTCTATACAGATCAATGATAGGAAAAATCATGTATGTTGTACACACTAGACCAGATATTGCACATGCAGTAGGAATTGTTGCTAGATTTTCTGCTAACCCCAGGGAATCACATATAACTGCTGTGAAAAGAATACTAAGATATCTGAAGAATACTGAGGAATTTGGCTTATGGTATAAAAGAGAAGGCAAATTTTAACTAAAGGTGTTTACCGACACTGATTGGGCTAGAAATCTTGATGACCGGAAGAGCACAACTGGAGGAGCATTCTTTATGGGTGACAGACTTGTCACATGGATTAGCAAGAAGCAAGGATGCATCTCTCAGTCTACTACAGAAGCATAATATATTGCTGCTGGTGCAAACTGCTCAAATATTGCATGGATCAAATAGTTGCTGGAAGGTATACATATGAAGATCATAGAACCAGCAGTTATCTATTGTGATAACACCAGTGCAATAAATATTTCCAAGAATCCAGTCATGCATGCAAAGACTAAACACATTGCCATAAAGTATCATTATTTAAGAGAACAAGTTCAAGAAAAAGAGGTGATACTTGAATATGTGCAGTCAAAAGAACAATTGGCTGATATCTTTACCAAGCCACTGCCCAAGGATACATTTGAGTACCTGAGAAAAAGATTAGGGGTCAAACCCATGTCTAATAGTCAATAAAAAGTACTGAAAGTTGCATCAGCCATATATTATCAGAATGTCATTCATGATTGATGCAAGAAGAGGATGAACTTCAAGGCTACATCTATATACATATAGGTATATATCAGAACCAAGCACTAGAGCATATTGTTATATTGATGATGGATAAGGGAAACTCAAGGAATATATTATGGTTAGAAGAAATTGTTTGACAGAATGTCAGATTTTTCATTGTCATTGTTTGACAAACTTGTTTGGCATTGTTGTCAAAGGGAGAGAATGTATCAATATTATCATCAGAAACTACTCATTATCAGATTACTCCAAATAGGGAGAGATCATATCCATAGGAAGAGATTTTGTATCAAATTTGCAAACAAAAGGTAAGACATCAAAGAAGAAGAATAGTCAAGAGAGAAATTGACACAGACGGAGGATACAACACATCAAAAGAAGAAACAGAAAAGTTGCAAGAATCAAATCTAAGCTTACACAGAGCTTACCGGCGATCAAACATTTTTATCAGTTATCAAAACAAACTATTTGGTAATATGATGAATCTCAACAATTGTATTTCATATTGTATTAGAAATAGTATAGTATGATAATATAGAATG
Source organism: Thuja plicata (assembly GCA_018584345.1). Lineage (NCBI taxonomy): Eukaryota > Viridiplantae > Streptophyta > Pinopsida > Cupressales > Cupressaceae > Thuja > Thuja plicata. Next base: position 540,208 of record MU214118.1, on the reverse strand, counting down.
TTGCCATCAATGCCAAAGGGAGAGATTGATGAAATGTAACTGATTGAATGTTTGATAATGTTAAGTTGAAGATGATGCAAGATATTAAATCAGTTAATGGTTTGTATTTTCATTGATGTCAACTTGATATCATCTGTATGGTCATATACATAATGCCAAAGACTTTAGAGAATCAATGGAACAGAGGTTATGCCTTCAACAATGCATAAAAGTCAAGTATTCACTAAAGTGACAGACCACACCGGTGGAGTGCACACCATCAGTAAAGATAGAGATAAAGTCACAGTGATACCCGACAAGCAAAAGATAGTGTTTCCTGACAAAGAAGAATCACAGGATGCCCAACGAGCAAGAAAATAGTGTTTCCCAACAAGCAAGATCCAATGATGCCCAATGAATGGAGATCCCAAAGCTAACTGAAGTTGCACTGACAGAACTGGCAGTTGTCACCGGCGACGAACTGCAGAATTGACCGACAAAACAAAGAGATCAGAAAATGACAAAATATCTAGCTGGCAGAGCTTAAGGATAGACTTAACTGGTTGTTTTATTTGTTTTATTCAACCACCGTTAAGTAATTGATTTAAAGATGCTTTATACAGTTGGCAAGAAGATAACTATGAGATAAATCATGAGTTAAAGCCATAAATCAATTTGGCTGGATTGTTTTTCACGCCAAGAATCAAGAACCTAGAATTAAGGGATATCATGTCTATATAAGAGACAAGCATAATTCATTTTTGTAAGCAATCAGATACATGGGGGAGTGCATTGAAATAAGACACTGAAAAGAAACTGATGAAGGTTAAACTTCATGCAATCCTGATCAATCAAGCTAAGGGAGAGCTAAAGAATTCTGCAGACACTGACACACAGTAAAGCACAGCATCACAGAGAAGAAAGAATTAAGTACAAAAGAATGGAATTAATACATTGATCAGAAAGGTATTGTATGTAAATAGATCTGAATATCTGCAATTCAAAGTTGCATTAGAAACAGGTCATTATGTTTTAGTTTAACCATTGGAGTATTAAGTCTCTTAACAGAGCAAGACTTAACAGTCTTTTGTAATTGAGGTATATCCTAACAGATTACCAAAAGTTTGACTCATGATAGTAGCATCGGTCTTACCTAAAGCCTATTGACAATCTAAGAAGGAGGTTGATTCAAGGATGGTAGTAAGATTAGCAAAAAGCCTATTGACATTCTAGAGATTGATTCAAGGATGGTAGCATAGATGCCAGATACTAAGTGACAACCTATGTATAAAATCCTCTAACAAGGTCACACTTAACCGTGTGTTTTATAATCTTTAATAGGGTTGGCTCCTAACAGGGCTCACTTTAGAAGAGTGAAAATTTGGGGTACCGGTCCCAGTGGTTTTTCCCTTAACAGGGTTTCCACGTTAAAATCCTTGTGTTATATGTGTATGGTTTATTACTTTATTGTTTTACATTCCACATATGCATTTATGGATTGATTGGTATACTTTGCATATTTACTGAGCATCGATAAATAAGTTTTACTGCTTATTGGTAATCAAGGAGAATAAGGACAGACAAGGTAAAGTGACAGACAGTTATTTGTTTCAAGTATTTCAAAGGCATACATCTTGTAGGGACTTAATAATTGGAGAAGTATTGATTGGTGGATTAAAGTATAATTGGATAAATTTTTGAGGCCACTTATTCACCCCCCCCCCCCCTCTCNGGCCACTTATTCCCCCCCCCCCCCCCTCTCAGTTATTACTAACATAGTGTTTATATTTCTATGGTTTAAGTTGTATCTACTATCCTGAATGTTGTGTTTTGTTCCACTATTTTAATTAGTTCTTGGAAGGATTGAAAGAATTGTTCAATTTAATAACTTTATTACCTCCCAAGAGGAGTCTGTTAGCACCACAAAATGTCAATCTTCTTTCTGCCTTTGCATTTTTATCCACCACTCAATTATATGTTCACTTCATGAAATGCTTAAGCACTACAAGCTCTGAATAGAAGCCACTTTGTCCATCTATTTTTCATGCAGGTTCTCACAATTTGATAGGTATAATTCTATTAATGATGTCATGCAATGAAAATTACTAGACAGCTCAGCTAACTTAGAGAAAATTCATAAATCCAAAATTTTCAAGCATCCAAGCTGACAGAAACAACATCTAAAGTTGCTACACAATTCTTGTATATTATCACATCCTCATAATTCTTATATTTCTAAACAGCTAAGTTTCCCTAAACCTTCAGGCAGCCTTGACAAGATTTTGCATCCACACATTCTTAATCCTCCTAAACTTTCCAAGCAATAAAAGTCATCGGACAATGCTTGCAAACATTCATATCCATCTAAGTCTAATTCTTCTAGGCAACTTAGTTGACCGAAGCCAATGGGAAGCACCTTTAAGCTCCTACAACGCTCCAATGATAGACTTGTCAATGTTGTGAACTTGCAAATTTATTCTGGCAGAGCAATCAAACTTTAACATCCACAAAATGGTATTTGAAAACATAAATCTATATTTGATAGAAACATAAACAAAAATCAATAATAATCAAAACTGCTACAACAGATTGAAGACGAATGCATACTTTATTTCTAATAACAAACTGATTACACTGATAACAATTTATAGAGAACTTCTCATTATTTGGATAGAGAGTTAACTCAATAGTTGCCTTCTACGGAATGAAATTATCTTCAACTGATGACTGGTAAATAGTGAATTAGATTAACTAGAAATAGGAAGAGGAGAGAGGAGACGGGAGATTTGAAGAGATAGAACAATAAAGATATATGAGGTGAGATAAAGGTAGGGTTAAGGAGGTAGATAGGGAGAGTGTGTGAGTTAGAGATAGACGTATGTATATTTTTCATATGGGTATAAAAATAGAGAGGGATATAGATCCATAGACATACCACAATATCACCATTTGATATATATTTTACTATCGGCTTAACCATTGCACCCCTCAAAGGTGCAAGTGCTAGTTAGTTAATTAGTTAACTAAGTCTTCTATAATTAAATGAATTCTTTAATTTATTTTAAAAAAATTTCTCAATAAAAGCAAAGTCTCCTAAAATAAATAAAATCTTTGTTTTATTTATTTACCTTAATGTTCTAAAATTAAATGAATTCTTTAATTTATTTAATTATTTTTATTTTTTAAAGAAACTAATTCTCTCCTAAAAATAAATAAAATCTTTATTTTATTTATTTCTCTAAATTCTTCTCCAATTAAATAAGTTTTTTTAATTTATTTAATTTGCTTTTTGAAGAAAACTTCCTCCAAAATAAATAAAATCTTTGTTTTATTTATTTATCTTAATGTTCTAAAATTAAATGAATTCTTTAATTTATTTAATTATTATTTTTTTCACAGAAGCTAATTCTCTCCTAAAAATAAATAAAATCTTTATTTTATTTATTTCTCTAAAATCTTCTCCAATTAAATATGTTTTTTTAATTTATTTAATTCACTTTTTGAAGAAAACTTCCTCTAAAATAAATAAAATCTGTGTTTTATTTATTATCTTCTCTCTTGCACATAATTAAATAATTTTTTAGTTATTTAATGCTAATTAAGTCTTCAACTTCAATCACTCTTGAAATAAAGTAGTATGTTTTATTTGGTTTTAAAGTAGTTTTATTGAATCTCATTCGTCCAAAATAAGTCTTTGTCTTTAATCTCAACAGCCGATCAATCTAAAATCTTTATTTAAACCCCTTTCAAACCCATTTGAATCATCACGATTTTTGAGAGCACAATCTTTATGCAGGTTTTTTAAGCTAATTGTGATCAACATATCTATCTTTTTAACAATATTTCTCAAATCTTCCAAGTCAAAGTGTTGTCAATATCAACTTTGAGCACCATTCAAAGCAACGTTTTAAGAGAAGAAGAGAGAAGCAATAAAAGCTTCAAATATTGAGTTTTCATTTGTTTGTTATTCTCTTTGGCTATCTGTTATTTTATTGTTAATAGGCTCATTCATAGTAGATGTTCAATTTATTATATATCAATCGGTACTACTAACCCCCTTTGTGTGGATTGTGCAAAATTAGGCCTATACACTTGTAATCCTTGATGATGAACCTTCAAAATGAAAGATTGATAGTGTTTGGACAATACTTTGCAAAATGATTTAGTTTACAGAACAATGATGACAATTCACTTGTTTGACAAAGGATAGATATGGATAGAATCCTGAGACTATTCTGAGTGAAATAGACTTAATTATGAAAAGGGTATCCAAAACCACTTTGAAACTTTGTTCAAATTGTATGGAACCAAATGCGAGCTTTTAGGAACCATATGCTACACTTTAGAGACCAAGTGTGAGGTTTTTCAGACCACATGCTACACTTCAGAGACCAAATGCGAGCTTTTACAAACCATATGAGAGGTTTGATAGACCAAATGCACCAAACTGCCTAGATTTTGAAGAATTAGAGTAGGATTGTTTAGTGTTTAGTGTTTTGAGTTCAAGTGGATGAATTCTTTTGATTTTTAAAATCCTTCAAACATAAAAAAAAAAAAAAAAACACACTTAAGCACTCATCTTATCAAAAGAAAAACAATTATAACATTTGGTTGTTGTTCTTGTAGCGTTTCCATAAGTTTTGATACAAATAAACTAATTCACACAAGCTACCTAAGGACAATTTTGGTTTCCATGGATAATGAGGTAAGATTTCTATTTAACCAAGGTTTATTTAAGATTTCATTCAAAGAAGTTTTTGCATTTTAATTCTCTTTATGAGAGTCTCCCACCATCATAAATATAATTTTTTGACCAATCCATGAGGATTACTTGAGGAGAGCTAGTGTACAAAAACCTATCATCAATCACCCCATTAAGGATGAAATATTTTTTAGATTATAGTGGGTTGGATTATCATGGCTAAGATGAGTGTATCCCACTTTGGGTCATCCCTCTCACCGTCCTCGATAAGGAAATCTCAGGAGGCGAGCCTACTATAGTTTGAAAATGAATGCATTATTTAAATTGAAATGAGACAAAGATATTTCTAGGAGTTTTATCACCCCAATAAGCATCAGAGAATATCCCTTATTACCCCTATTCTCCAAACATAATAAGCATGACATTCATTTATTTGGACCTTTATCTAAAGGAGCTTAGGTACACTTTACGTTTTGATCACCGTGAAAAGGTGAGAGTATAAGCCAAAATACCTTTATTCACAAGCACAATGAGGTATTCTTATTTAGATTTGTGTTAAGAACTTGCAAATGCCACAATTTAAGCACTGTACATAAAATAAAAGGCTTAAGAACCATACCTTGTTTGGATTTAAATGCACATTTTTTAGGCTTATTGATGTTTTGTTATATGTTACCTCGACAATTGTTGCAACTCCTTACCATCCAAGTCTCTTAGGAACATTAGTCCAAATAAAACAAAAAAAAGTGAAGGAAAAGAAAAAACAAATACACCTTTCTTTGAAAAGTATTTAAGCTAAAGATGGAAATTTAGCTTGGTATAACTTGAGAATTTTGGTGTAATATTTGAAATCTTTAAATTTTTTTTCTAAGTTTTCCACTATGTTGGCATTATGGAATTTATTAGAATAATTGTTGAATCTCTTAAATTCCTTTTCTTTACAACAATCATGTGTACTACATGTTTCTTTTTGAACTTTCTTAAAATACACCATTTTCAAATAGGAGATTCATCAAGATGATTAAATGAATTATTATAAAAGGATTGATAGAGATCAATGATCTTCCAATACTTATTTCATGCTTGAATCCTCTCTTCCAAGGTTTCAAATTCAATAGCTAGTTGTACTCACTTTGCGTCCTTGTATAGCCTTTTTCCTCTTTCTCTTGATAATGATTAGGTGATTTGTATGTCTCTTTATGAGTTTCTCTTGACTTGATCTCTTTAGCCATCTGCAATTCATCCAAAACATCAATTAGTTTTCAAGTTTATCAATTATGCAACTTAATTCTAATGTTTCTTATCATAAACTAGATGCTACAAAACAACTACCAAATGATATCCAGAATTGACCAGATTCTACACAAAATTAAACTGATGCTACACAGATTTGACTGGATGCTTTGCTACACACAATTGACCAAATGCTACACAAAAATGATCAGATGATACACAGAATTGACCAGATGCTAAATAGAATTGACCAAATGCTAAACAAAAATGTCTAGATGTTATGCAGAACTTATCGGATGCTATGCAAAACTTTCTTGAATGCTATGAAGAATTTCCTAAATGATATGCAAGGTTTCCTAAATGATATGCAAGGTTTTCTAAATGATATAAAAACTTTCCTAAATGATATTCAAGATTTCCTAAATGACAAAATTTAAGAAAATATACAACATTATGATTAAATGAAAGAGTTCACCATACAAATGCAAGTTTCTTTGGACCAAGTGCGAGATTGTACAGACCAGGTGCGACATTGTATGGACCAAGTGCTAGATTGTACAGATCAGGTATGAGATTATGCATGCTAGATGCTAAAATCTTCTAACCAGGTGTGAGAATCATTATACTAGGTGCAAGATTATTTGTACCAGGTGTGAGATTATTTGTACCATGTGCAATAATCTTTATACTAGGTGAGAGAATCTTTGTACCAAGTGTGGAATTTTGCTGATTTTTGAGGATCTGCAATGTCAGAACTATAGAAAACACTTGAAATTTGATGTTATAATGTGAGGCTTGGGCCCCATGGTGGGTGCAAATTTTAGTCTGTATGTTTTATCTGCACACAAACTCAATGAAACATTAGAAAAAAGTTACTCAAATCAAATTGAAGATAAACTATGATTAGATAAATCAAAATAACAACCTATTGAGTGTCTCATTGCTCTCTAGTTCCAAGGACTATTGCTCTCAGCTACATTAGAGATCCTAGTGACAAATTAGAAAATGAGAATGAACTATGATGAATGATATAAATCTAAATGATGCATAATTCAATCTAGGATGCAAGATCTTGATGAAAAACTAAGCTAAATGCAAATTTCCATTATGATCCTACTTAATAATATTCAATGCTAAATGATAATGGATACATAATTCAACAAAATATAATTTCTATGATGCAAAGGAGTGTGACAAAGTGAATTGGTAGAATTTTGTGATGACATATAACTGATTGAATGTTTGAAGATGTTAAGTTGATCAATGAAATGGAGAAAGATAATGCAAGTCATCAAATCAGTCTAGAAGATTAAATCAGTTAATATGGATTGTATTTTCATTGATGTCAACTTGATATATTCTTATTGGTTATATACAATGTGTCAAAGACTTTAGAGAATCAGAGAGATAAATATTATGCTTTTAGTAATGCATAATAGATCATCATTCACCAAGTGACTACAAACACTGAAGGTTAGAGAAACCCGTAGAACAGAGAAACCTAAAGAACAAAGTCATAGTGATGCCCGATCAAGAAAACTGACGAGCATTACCAGCAAGCAGAATCACAAGCATGAATGACGGCTAGAATTGTAGTGATACCCGACAGACAAACAACACCGACAGAGAAGCCTGAGGAGAACTGAAGTGTTGACCGAAGCTAACAAAGAGTTAAACACCAAAAGGAACTAAAGTTCAAAAAATGACAAAATACTTAGCTGGAAGAGCTAAAGATAGACTTAACTGGTTGTTAACATTATCAAGTTTAAGCCAAGAGATAAGTAAAAGTTTTAAAGTTTTTTTATACCAGTTATCAAAGAGATAAAATAGGAGTTAAGCTTTAAATCAATATTGGCGAGAATTGCGGATCACGCCAAGTTCAAACAAAATCAAGAACCTAGAAATAGTGATATCATGTCTATAAAGAGACAACTTAATTCATCATGAAAAAAGGGGAGGGAATAGAGAAAGAGGATGTTGGAGAGAAACCGATGAAGAACAACTTCAGACAATCCTGATCAATCAATCTAAGGAAGAGCTAAAGATTTTTGCAGACCCTGAACAACAAAGCATAGCATCACCAAGCAGAAAAGAAGTGGAGCAAAGGTATTGAATTGATACATTGCTCAGAAAGGTAACATGATCTTACAATAGATCTAAAAATCTAAAAATATAAGTTGTGTGTATGAACAGATCATTTATTGTTTCAGTTTAACCATTGGATCAAAAAGTCTCTTAACCGAGCAGGATTTAAAGATCCTTTCTATATTGAGATACATCCCAAGGATTATCAAAAATATGGGTCATGAAGATAGCATGAGATGCCAGATACCATATGAAAAACTACACTAGGTTTTTTCATAGAAGGTAGCATGAGATGCCAGATGTCAAGTGACAAACTATTCTATTAAATCCTCTAACAAGGTCATACCTAGCAGTGTGTTTGTAACCTTTAACAGGGTTGGCTTTTCATCGAGCTCACTTTAGAAGAGTGAAAATTTTGGGTTACCCGTCCCAAGTGATTTTTCCCTTAACAAGGTTTCCATGTTAAAAATCCATGTGGCAATGTGTTTAGGATTCATTACTTTAGTGTTTTTCATTACACATAACTAATCTGGATTGATCGATAAACTCTAGATAATTTACTATTTTTTGGTAAATTGAATACTTATATTCGGTAAAGTATAAGAATAAGGTTTAAAATTGAGATCCGAGCAGTAGTAATTTGATAAGTATATTTGGAGGCATTCATCTTATTGGACTGAAGATAACTAGAGGCTTAACATTGTGGTATTAAGTTTTTGGGTTGATATATTAGGATATTTTTAAGACCACTAATTCACCCCCCCCCCCCCTCTCTCTTAGTTATTCTAACAATTGGTATCAAAGCTTGTGTGCTTAGAAAGGGAGTTTAACAGCTCAAGCAAAATATCACAAGATGAATAGACGAGATGTACCCAAGTTGAATAAAGACAACTTTGAATCATGGCGAAGCAGAATAAGACTCCACCTATCAGGTATTGGAAATGATGTTACTCAATTTATAGATACTGAATATGTGTTGCCTATAGGACCTCACACCCTTGAACAATTGAGAGAAAAGCATGAGCATAATTGCATGATGATAGAGCTTGCTTCCTCACTCTTCGATGCTGAGTTTGAAGATGTCAAAACTTGCACCTCTGCAAAGCAAATGTGGGATAATTTAAGCTGGTACACGGAGGATATGCCAATGTGCTAAGAGCCAAGGTAGAAAGCCTAAGAGGAAAATTTGATGACCTAAGGATGAAAGAAGGAGAAAATATCACTTAGTATAGCTGCAGAATCAAAGAAGTAGTCAATGTTATCCGAGGAGTTGGAGGTGTACTTGAAGAAGAGACAGTGGTAAGTAAAATCCTAAGAATCTTATTGCATGTCTATGCTATGAGATTATCTTCTATACAATAAATGAGAGAAATAGAAAACAACACTCTTACTCTTGATAGTCTAATTGGTAGACTAACTTCATTTGAGATGAATAACTTTGATAATAGTTTCTTACGATCTATAGAGTCTGCATTCAAATATTCTTTAAGAGTAAGAAAATCAAGTCATAAACACACTATGAGAAATGATATTGAAAGTGATATTGATGTTGAAGGACTTGATGAGATTGAAGCACTAATGGAAAGAAGATTGTAGAGAGGCAAAGGAAGATACAAAGGTAAATTACCACTTGTATGTTTTAATTGTAAAGAGGTTGGACACTTTGTTGCAAGATGTCCCAACAGAAGAAAAGATGACAAAAGTAATGACAAATCTTATGAGAAGAAGTTTGATAGAGGTGATAATAGAGATTACCAAAGCAACTGACAATCTGATAGAAGAGATACCAAAGACTACAAGGACAAAGGGAAGAAAGCTTGTTACCTAGCTAAGAACATAACTGATGATACTGACACTAAATCAGATGAAGACATTGAGATGGTATTTGTAGCTATGAAGGATGATTTAGATGAAGAAGAAGAAGAAGAAGAAAGGTATGTAGAAACTGCACTTGTATCTAAATTTAGTAAAAATGATGTCTAGATTATATATAGTGGCTGCACTCACCACATGACTGGTGATAAACAAAAGTTTGAGACTTTTGAATGCTATAATGGTGGATCGGTAAGAATGGGTAATGACACACCTTGTCTAGTTGAAGGTAAAGGAACTATAATGTTGAATAACCTGATCAAATGTGAAAATTCTTACTGGGTAAAAGGACTTAATTATAATCTTTTGAGTGTTTCTAAATTAAATAACATAGGTCACCGAGAAGCATTTGAAAATTAGAAGGCAAAGATCTTCAATGAATCAGGAAGGTTGATCAGAACCGGTGAATAGACAAAAGGTAACATTTTCTATCTTTATGACATCAACACCACTTGTTTAATGGCTAGAAACAAAGACATATGGTTGTGGCGTAAGAGAGTGTGCCATGTAAATTTTGACAACATGATAAAGATATGTAATAAAATAAAAGTAAGAGGCTTACGGAGAATTTCTAAGCTCGAGCATATCATGTGTAAGAATTGTCAAAAAGGTAAGATGACAAAGTCTAGTTTCAAGAGTAAAGCCCATTCATCTGATGCTATTCTAGAATTAGTCCATACTGATTTATGTGGACCCATGAGGAAAAAGAGTTACTATGGAGATAGGTATTTCATTCTCGTTGTAGATGATTATTCTAGAATGATGACAGTTATGTTTCTAAAAGATAAATCAGAAGCATTCAAGATGTTTAAATGGTATAAAGCTATGGTAGAGAAGGAAAGTGGTAAGGAATTAAAATGCTTATGGTTAGATAGAGGAGGGTAATTTATTTCAAATGAGTTTACTAACTATTGCAATGAGCATGGAATTAAAAGATGAATGGATAAGTTCTATGAATGAAGAAATAGAACAGATAGAGAAGAACAATAGATGGACACTAGTACCGAGACCAGATGAAAAGAATGTCATTGGTACCAAATGGATATTCAGAAACAAGTTGAATGAGAATGGAGAAGTCACTAGAAACAAAGCAAGATTAGTATGCAAGGGGTATGCACAAGAAGAAGGTATTGACTATGGTGAAACCTTTGCACCCATTGCCAGACTAGAAGGAGTTAGAATCTTACTTGCTTGTGCTGCATACAAAGGATTCAAACTAGATGGATGTCAAATTTTCATTCCTAAATGGAATACTGGAGGAAGATGTATACATTGAACAACCATAAGGGTTTATTTATCCAGACAAGAGAAACATGGTATGTAGACTACATAAAGCCTTGTATGAATTGAAACAAGCACCAAGATCCTGGTATGAAAGACTTCACTCCTATCTCATTAGCATTGAATTTGTAAGAACAAGTCAAAATAGAAATATGTACTTAAAAGAAGATACCGAAGGTAATATTCTGATTGCTGAAATATTTGTTGATGATATCATTTTTGGGGGAATGAAATGTTATGTCAATCCTTTGCTAATGAAATGAGCAAAGAGTTTGAAATGTCTATGTTTGGGGAGATTAAATTCTTTCTTGGTCTACATATTCTTCAACAAGATACATGCATATATATCACTCAATCCAAATACATCAAGGAAGTGTTGAAGATATTCAAAATGGAAGATTCCAAACCAGTTGGAACACCTATGGCGAGCAGATGTAAGCTAACAAAAGAAGACAAATCAAATGAGATAAATCAAACCTTGTATAGATTAATGATTGGAAAACAAATGTATGTTGTTCATACTAGACCAGATATAGTACATGCAGTTGGAATAGTTGCAAGATTCTCTGCTAATCCCAAAGAATCACATATGACTGTTGTCAAGAGAATTCTCAGATATCTAAAGAACACCGAGGAATATGGCTTATGGTATAAAAGAGAAGGAAAATTTGAGCTACAAGTCTATACAGATGTTGATTGGGTAGGAAACATTGATGAATGAAAGAGCACAACTGGAGGAGCATTCTTCATGGGTAACAGACTTGTCACAAGGATCAGCAAGAAGCAAGGATGCATCTCACAATCTACTACAGAAGGAGAATATGTGGTTGCTGCTGCAAAATACTCAAATATTGCATGGATCAAAAAATTACTGGAAGGTATGAATATGAAGATCCTTGAACCAGTAATTATCTATTTTGATAATACCAGTGCAATAAACATATCAAAGAATCCAGTCATGCATGCTAAGACTAAGCATATAGCAATCAAGTATCATTACTTAAGAGACCAAGTGAAAGAAAAAGAAGTGATACTAGAATATGTTCAATCAAAGGAACAATTAGCTAATATATTCGCTAAGCCATTACCAAAAGATACATTTGAATACTTAAGAAAGAGACTAGGGGTCCAACCCTTGTCTATCGATCAGTAAGTTGACTAGATGATTGCACCAGCTCACAAACTATCAGAAGATCATGAAGGTTGATGCAAATAAAAAGAAGAACAACAAAAGATACATCTGTACACAGAAAAGTACAAATCTACACCAAACACCAGAGTCAATGTATTGCTGATGGATAGGGAAATTCAAGGAATATATTATGAAAATGGATGAAGATGATATGGAAAATTTATTTGGAATTGTTTTCAAAGGGAAAGATTATCTCATTATCAAATGGAGAGATTATATCTTATCAGGAAAGGGAGAGATAAAGGTGGATACAATCATTATCCTAAGGGAGAGATTGATTACATATGAAATATTTATCGCAGGGAGAGAAAGTACAAAGGGAGAGAGTACATACTAAAGGAGATTATCAAGGAGAGGACCAGTCAAAGGACAACACCAAAAACAAAGATAGAAGCTGCTACATCTATCCAGTAAAGGGATTGAAGATTGAAGAACACACTCTTCAAGAAACAAATCCAAGCTATGTGAGCTTACTGAGAGCCAGACAACTTGTATCAGTTACAATAGGAGAAATTGATAAAATACACTTGATATATTTCATATTGTATTAGAAATAATATAGTATGATAATGTAGTGTGTTTCCATCAATTCCAAAGGGAGAGATTGATGACATATAACTAATTTAATGTTTGAAGATGTTAAGTTGATCACCGAAATGGAGAAAGATAATGCAAGTCATCAAATCAGTCTAGAAGATTAAATTAGTTAATATAGATTGTATTATCGTTGATGTCAACTTGATATAATCTGATTGGTTATATACAATGTGTCAAAGACTTCATAGAATCAGAGAGATAAAGATTATGCTTTCAGTAATGCATAATAGATGACCATTCACCAAGTGACTACAAACACTGAAGGTTAGAGAAACCTGAAGAATAGAGAAACCCAAAGAATAAAGTCACAGTGATGCCCGAGCAAGAAAAATGATGAGAATTACCACTGAGAAGAATCACAAGCATGACCGAAAGCCATAATTGCAGTGATACCCGATGGATAGACAACACCAACGGAGAAGCCTGAGGAGAACTAAAGTGTTGACCAAAGCTAACAAAGAGTTAAATACCGAAAGGAATTGAAGTTCACAAAATGACAAAATACTTAGCTGTCAGAGCTAAAGATAGACTTAACTGGTTGTTAACATTATTTTAATTGACAAGTTAAATCCAAGAGATAAGTAAAAATTTTAAAGTTGTTTTATACCAGTTGTCAAAGAGATAAAATAGGAGTTAAGCTTTAAATCAAGATTGGAAAGAATTGTGGATCACGCCAAGTTCAAAGAAAATCAAGAACCTAGAAATGGTGATATCATGTCTATAAAGAGACAACTTAATTCATCATGAAAAAAGGGGAGTGAATAGAGAAAGAGGATGCTGGAGAGAAACTGATGAAGAACAACTTCATATATTCCTGATCAATCAAGCTAAGAAAGAGCTAAATATTTCTGCGGACACTGAGAAATAAAGCATAGCATCACTGAGCAGAAAAGAAGTGGAGCAAAGGTATTGAATTGATACATTGATCAGAAAGGTTGGTGGAACCCAAATTTATAATCAAATTTGAATGGCTAAACAATTCAGGGAAGTATTTTCTGCAATTATTATTTTGATTTATGCTTGTATTTCCTTCTTCCATTCATAATTTATTATTGCAATAATTTTGCCTTATGCTTTTATCCTGTCTAATTTCATGCATTTATCCTTTTAAATCTGCTATGTTCTATGTTTTAAATAGCTTGCAAATATTTGAATTCATAAATATAGTCGTTATCCTCCTTTTTAACGGTCTATTACTTATTTTAATATCTTTTATGACCTTCGCAAGGAATATCCTCTTATCATTGGGTAACTTAGTCTGATTCGTTGATGCAGAAGCAGATCCAATGATTTCTGCCAAGTCTCGAGACAAACTACGACCAGCGACACTAAGTTTCTTTAGTCGCGTAGTCTCTTGATCAAACTCATAGTTACTTGTAGAGTTCATTTTTACCTACAGTCACATCATTTCCTGATGGTTTTATGGTTAAGTTAAAGATTCAATGATTTAGTCATGGTCGTTGATCATGATCAAATCCAGTGGTTGTCTCCAAGTCTCATGATGGCGATAGAATATTCCTTATCATTCAGCGACCTAGCAAAATCATTCAATCGCGTTGTCTCCAAATCAAAATGGAATATGCTTCTATCTTGTAGAGACTCAGTGATGTCCGTTGATCTGAGGTCAAATCCTATGATGGTCAGAAAGTCTCTTGATTAACCCTGCAGTTTTAAAATTTTCCAGCGACACTGAGTATACATAGTCGCGAAGTCTCTTGAGTAAACCAAAGTTAAGGTTGAGTTTAAAATTTTATGTTGTTGTGAGGTCTCAGTATAAAAGGTGAGTTAAGTTAAATATCATGAGATCTAGCGACAGCCATTAGATTAAAATGAAATCCAATGGTGGTCGTCAAGTCGCTAGGAGGACTTGATAAGTCAAAGTTTTTACAGCGATTAGGAGACAAAGCTTATGATGAGACACATGTTCTAAAGTTTGCAGCAGATATAAGTATTCAGTCGCATGCCCTCCAAATAGTATCTGGTGACTTAGAGATGATGGTCATGTTATCTCATGAGAAATTAGGGTTTTCTTTGAAGATCATGAGACTTGGCGTAAACCATTGGATGCAAATCAAGAAAGATCTACGGTAGTCGGATGATCGTCAGATAAAGATTGAAAAGTCAAGATCATTTAGTGATAAAGAGATAAAGGTGTAGTCGCCAAGTCTCTAAATAGAAACCAAGGGTTCAAAACGAGTTATTAAAAGCTTCAGTCACCGAGTCTTAGAATGAAACCACGGTTAAAGGTAACTTTCGGCGATAAGGAGACTATGCAGTAGCAAGGTTGCTGCAAAGAGAACCAAAGTTTAATGTAAAGACCGGGAAATTTAGAAGATCAACGGTGTAGTTCACATCTAATCTACGATCGACGTTCACTCATGATGAAAAGATGTGCGATGGTCACCCATTAAGGCATTGCAAGATTTTGACACCTGTCTCAGACGATGCAAAGGACAAAATCCTGAATGGAACTGATTACTTGGATTTTATTTTTCTTTACATGTTTTTATATTATTATTTTGTCGACTAAGGGTTTTCATTAATATTTGATACGTCGACATTGTCTGCATACAGGGTTTCACAGGTAATAAAATGAAAATGAAGTGATCTAGATTAAAAGATGAAAGATTGAAGACATGCAAATGACCATTAATCTACCTTGCAGAAGTTAAAGAGATTATCATAGATCTATAACAAATTATAAATGAACTATTTGATCATATTATCTCTTTGGTCGAATAACTATTTCTGAAGGATGATAATTCATTCCTTAATTGTAATTATGGTCGTTCAATTACTGATCTTAGGGATTAGATTTAGTTAGATGAACCATTGCATTGATCTGAAGCTTGTTTGCATCCTTTGGATTTTATATAAATAAGGATACCAGGATCAATGCAAAGGCTCTATCTTCTGATGTCTAGTCTAGTCTTTGGTGACAACTATTGTTATCATTTTTCAGTCAGGTTTTAGTTTTGATCACAACTGAACATGGATTCTTATGTACCTATTTTTTATAATCAATAAAAGATAAGTGTTTTCTATCTCTCTTGGATCAAGGTTTCAATCTCATTCAGTTAGTCCTTTTCAATTATTGAAGGAATTTCAATTGTTGTCTTTGAGTTTCTTATGCAGAAGAGTTATTGTCTCATATCATTGTTTGAATATCAGGAAGTGTGTGAGAACTTGATTTGTTTCTGGCTTCTTGTTCATCTAGTCTCCCAACCATAGGAGTTAAACTCATTTGAACTAATAAGGATATAATACAGACCTTAATATTCTCTGCATCTAAAGTAGTCAAATAGTTTTAATGGTTGAATATCATCTTGCAAAGTTGTACATATGATTGAATGTTGGATTGACTCTATTGTGCAAGTTGATATAGGCATTGATCTGATTGTTATTGGAGATAGACATTTGATTCATTTTTTAATGTTTTTGAGATATTCTAAAGTTCATTCATTTATATATTCACATTTATAAAGCATTCTTTACAAAATCTCACAAAGTATTCAGTTTTGTAGCTCTGCAATTGATTACAGTTTGATTCCTTTCAAAGTAACTTGCCATACTTGTGAAGGAGATATTTAAGTGTTTGTTATCTTATATAAAAAGCCTTAAAGGATAATTTTAAGGTGTAGGCCTACTAGCCTTGGTTCTACAGAGCCAGAATTGCAGAAGTTTCAACCTTTCCCCAAGGTTAAACTTATTAGTTGGCTAAATCACTTGGGTTTCCCATCATTGGATTGGCAGGTCCATAGGAAATCCAATCTGTTGATTTGAGTACAAACAGATTCATGACTCTACTGGGGACTTGTATTTCCTTAATAATTTTTTGAATTTTACCTTGAAGCTCTAGTGTTTTTCTGAAGATTGGGTTATTCATAGTGTGTGTTGTGAGTTTTCAGAGTTTCAAATTTTGTAGACCAAAAAGTTTGAAGTGCACTCTACTAGAAGGAAGAATCTAGAAGACCAAAAAGAAGTATTTTCCTTCTGATAGGAAGGTGGTGACTCTACAAATTTGAGTGTAAGTATTCATGTTGGGTAGAAGATCTTTGCATCCAGACCAAATTGAATTAGACTTACAGAAGAGTTTAAGAAGAAGTAAGCAAGAGGTTGCTGACAAGATGTATACCAGACATAGAAGGTTTCCTGATAGGGAGACTACTGGTTTCAATGATGGGATCTGTTGTGACTTAGAAGAATTTATAAATCCTTTTGTCTATGAAGATTATCAGAGTTTAGCTCAAGAAATAGAAGAAGAATATGATGAAGAAGATAAATTCCTATATTCTATATTGAGTAAACTAACTATATATGGGAAAAAGAATCCAAAATTATTGAGAGCTATGAAAAGGCTACCTGATGAATCCTTGGAAAAGTTAGAAATAAGGAGAAGTGAGTTGGATTGATTATTTAAGGATGAAGAAGAGACAAAATAAAAGGAGATACCAAAAGGAAATGGGCAACAAAATACAATCCTCCTCATAGAAAAAATGTAGAACCAATTTTCTATAGTGATCACACAAATCCATTGTTTGAACCTAATAATAGAGGAAGATATGAGAGAAACATTAACAACAATGGAAGAAATGATTATTGGATGCAACCAAATAATGCAGAAAACTATGACCAAGGTAATCCTGGACAGCAAAGAATGGGTAATGGTCATAGAGATAGACAAAATCACGAAGGCATGACTCATCAAAATCTCAGAGGAAAGAATGGGAATCACCATAATCTGGGCCAAAGAAGAAGAGCTCCTGTGGTGGTGGAAAGATATAGACAACTTGATTTCAGTGGGATAGTTGGATATCAAAATGATATATCAAAATATTTGAGAAAGGCTATTCCAAAATTCTCAGGGAATGGAGTGGAGTCTGCTGAGCAGCATATTATAAACCTGAAGAACACTATTGAATAACTAGATGGGAACCACGAAGATGTTTTCATGAAGTTGTTTGTCCAATCATTGACTAAAGATGTTGTTGAATGGTATAGGGGGTTGCCTGATAGATCTATTTCAAGCTGGTGTGATTTTGTGAATCAATTTATTGATCAATTTGGTGATCATAATGATACATATTTTGCATCTCATGAATTAACCAGTATTAAAAAGAACTTTAATCAATCAGTCGCAAAATTCAATAAAAATTTTAATAAAGTTCTAAATAGAATTCCAAGAGATATACGGCCTGTTGATTCTTTTCATATAGATTTCTATCTGAATGCATTTGATAGTAAAACACATTATGAGATTGGATCACAAGGTCCTGCGACATTGCAGCAAGCTTTCAAAATGGCTTCCACCATTGAAAATAATAGAAGGGCTGCTAGAAGGATAGATAAGAGGAGTGATGTTAATTTGCATAATCCAAAAGCCCCCGAAAAGAATGATCTTAAAGATATTATGGATATCATAAAGAACTTGAATGCAAAACAAGGTAGGAATGATAGGCCATCATTTCCTAAAAATGGCAGGCCACCATTTCCTAGAAATGAAAGATTTAGATTACAATACATGCCATATAAGACTGAATGGAAAGATGGAAAACCTGAGAAGCAGTCTTATGCTAAGGAGACACTTGATCCACTGAAAAGAAACAATCATTTTGTGGAACACTATCCTTGGTGTGATGCTTGTAATCTACCACATTCCCTAGATGGTTGTGTTGTGGCCCAGAGATTGCAAGAAGAGGAAGATCAGAATGATGAGTAGCAACCCAAAGTGAATAATTTTTCATCAGAACCAATGTGGGGAGAAGATGATTATAGTTCTTCTGAAGAAGAATATGTTTATCATAAACATCTAAACATAACATATCATTGTGATAAACAACAAGGAAAAACATCAGTTATCAGAAGATTAACAAATGAGGAAAAGGAAGCATATATCGTTGAAGCTCTTGAGGAAGTGAGAAATAACTACAAACTGAGAAACTGAATAGTAAATGTTGATCAGGGAAAGTTTGCAGGAACACCATCAAAGCACCAAAGAAGAAGGTGAGTCAACTTGACATAAAAGGAACCAAAGATGATGATGCAAAAGAAGGTCAATGGGTAGATCTTCATCAAGAACCTAAAATAGAAAAGGAGAAAACCATGGTTAGTAAATGTATCCCCAGTAATAGTTCTTTCATATCTAATGTTTTGTCTCGGGTAAAGATTTCTATTCCTTTATTTGAAATGATGAAAGTACCTGAATATAAAGATGAGACTATAAAAGTGTTGTCTAATGTAGGTAATGTTTTTAAAGAAGAATCTAATCAAAATGCAGTAAATGAAGAACCTCTTGTGGTCTATTTGGGAACTACTATTTCCCAAAATGGAACACAAGTAGATCCTTTTTGTCTCACTTTGATGATTAACAATAAACTGCTTAAGAATTGTATGATAGATTCAGTAGCATCAGTGAACATCATGCCTCCATAAGTCATGAAAGAGCTCAGAATGAAGGTGGACACAACTTATGCAAGATTCTACGCTATGGACAATAGGTATATACCTGTTGTTGGTATTATGAAAGATGTGGAGTTTAAGTTTCCTGCTTGTCCTGAAATGTTGTATAAAACTGATATCACTGTTGTTGAAGTGCCTACTTATTATGGAATGATTTTATCTAGGCAATGGTCTAATCTAGTAGGTGGTCATGTTCAATTAGATCTATCTTATGCTACTATTCTAGTGAATGGCAGGGAAGTAAAAATTTGCAGGGAGCCAAGTGTTGGAATTATTGGAATGATGTACTAAGAGGGGAGGGGTGAATTAGTACCTCTAAAACTTTTTATGTGGTTGGCCCATTAACCTTTGTGTCATCAGATTTGTATATGCCTATCTATATGTTCATCTTTTCTTATGTATGTGTAATCATAATATAAGTTCTTTACATGTATAAACATCCAAGAAACATTCATGAAAACAAATAACACATAACACATGATGTGATATCACAGAAAAATCCTGTTAGGAAGTAAAAACTATGGTGGGGATGTCTACACACAAAACTTCACTATCTATAGATAAGAAGGGATTCGGTAAAGGCTTACAATTGATCACTTCTGATGATCTACCCTGTTAGGAGTATTAGAGTGGAGACCTGTTAGGATCTACTTCATTTGAAGCTTTAGCAACACCGTTAGGTGTGCACTCTATTAAGAGATTTATCAAAGAACGGTTCAGTCCACCTTCTACAAAAGGATTTTTGTTGTGCTACACTTGTTAGAATGCAACTACAATATAAATGTTGATCTGATAGTGAATGCAATCTCTAATTTCTGATAATAGATCATGTATAGCTTACAATGTATATATAATCACCTTGAGTGATTGAGTAATACCTTGTCTCTGCTCGTCGGTAGCCTTCATGTGTTCTTGATAACTGGTTTGATCTGTTTCTAAACTTTGCATGAATTCTCTTCTTCAACTTAGATGTTCTCCATGGCTACTATCATTTTTCAAATGATTACAAGTCACTCTTAATTAAAAATGATTGAACATCTATTTATACTAGTTTCTAGCTCTATTCTTGATTCACGCTTTTCAAATTAACTCTAGATCCAAGGTTTACAACTTGACCTTGATCTTTAGTTAGATATGTTAGGATGCTTTAAAACATTTACAATATGCTTGCTTGACCCTCAAGTAAGTATTTAAAATAATTAAAAACTCTATAAATAGAATTACATTGCTTTATCTGACGTGTAAAGTCAAATCCACTTTTTGTGGGTTCTGTAACTGACTGTCGGTTCTGATGGTCGGGCTGCTCTGTTAGTCTGTCAGTTTTCTTCTTCGTCGGTGTTCCTTACTTGAACTATTTTTTGGGTATGCCTTTTCTGCTCTGTCGGTGATGTTCTAAAAATTGTATCATCGATTATTCTCATCGTTGGTTTGACTCTTTTCAATGTTCATCAGTAAATTCTATACTTAGCATTTTCATGATAGTCTTGTCTTCTCGTCGGGTATGCTTGTTGTCCATCGGTTATGCTTATACCAATGACCTTTATCATGTTTTTCCCTTTAAGTATACTAATGGAAAAACTTAATGTCATCAATCTCCCCCTTTGACTTAAGTATCAAAAAATGATATGTGCAACATACTTGATGCATTAGTATGTACACCTGTGTATACTTCTTCCTTAGTCATGAAATGACTCCCCTTATGCATATGTTGGTAAGTGTAAGTTTATGTACATATCTATCCTTACTGTACATACATTATACATATCTTTATCCATTCCTCCTTTTTCTACTAAATTATATTGTACATATGTATACATTCCTCCTTTTTTGATAATGAGGGCAAAGGTACTTACATCTTTTCAAAAATGTGAGAGTGTGAGGCTTTTATTTCCTCCATCATTTTCTCCCATTTCTCCTTTAAATTCTCAAGAGCCATATGCTCAAGTGATATCCTCACATGCATGTCATATATATTGTCTACCATAGACATTTATGGGGTGGTGATTAGATTTTGTGCATCTGTTATATGTTTTTGCAGAGTGGTGAGGTTTGGCAATATGTGAGCTTGAAGCTCTGTCACCTCATTTCTGAATTGAGTCTCTGCATCCCATATTTCTTGTCTCAATCTTTTTACCTCTGTAATCTTTTCATGATGCAGCTTTATTATGTTTGCATCAGAGGTTAAACTTAGTGCACTAGCTATTAGATCTGAATCTAGTTGTGACAGCTTTTCACTATTTTCTTTAGTGAAATTTTCTGATGTGCACAATTTTTGAACTAAGGTAACTGCTTTAGCAATCATTGGTTCTAATTCACTTGCTAGTTCAGATAGCTTTACCTTGTTCTCTGCCACTTCTTGGCTGATCTTTTCAACAAGTTTGTGTTGATACTTCATCTCTTCATGTTCTTCCATTTCCTTCTCTGCATCTACATTCTGATTTGTGATGGCATCGGTAAGAACTGCTATTTGTTCCATGACTGATATTCTATCTTCAAGTTTGATAGCTAGAACAAGTTTTTGTAAAATTTCCCTTGCTTTTTCAAGTGATTGGGCTTCCCTATGTGCCTTTTTCATTTTCTCTAGAATTTCCTTTCTCTGACACATCAATCCAAACTTTTGAAGTGCTTCAGTATCTAAAGTAGATACATCCCACTTGGGTATTTCTATTACCTCATCAAGTGTGATAGCCAACATATCTTTCTTCAATGCCTTTTTATTTTTCTTCTTTGGCTGGGAGGCAGATTGGTGTACTACCATTTATAGACCTTGATATTGGATTGATTTGGTAGGTGAGGGTCGAGAAGATGAAGCATCTTGTTGTTTATGTTCTGAGTCCACCAATTGGTTTTGTGAAGATGTCTCCTCATTGGCCTTGGGTGTATCAATAGATTTATCTTCTTTTTTTTCATGCTTTCATCATACTTGACTTCTTCACTCTTTTCTTTCTCTTCGTCCTTTCTCAATGTTTCATTTGTCTTGTTATCTTCTCCTTTGTCTTATTCAGTAGACACTTCTTGTTGAGTGTCGGTTGCATCTTTCATCACTGTATCTGTATCCTTTTGAGTATTTGGTGCATCTTTATTTTCATCATTACCCATGTCCTTGGGTATATCATCATATATCTTAGATGATTTCTCTTGACTTGATTCAATATCAATAGCATCAATTAATATGTTCATGTTTGTCAGTGTATTGACTTCTGTAGTGTTAATAGTTCAATCCTATATGTCGGTATTTCCATGTGCAACATTGATATCTTCATCTTTTTGCACTTCTTCTGCAGGGTCTTTTTCTATAATGTCATTGACAATGTTATCTAACCATGATTCATCATTGATATCATCAGTTATGTTACCTTTTATCGTCAAGTCTTCTTTGGTAACTTCTTCTTCTTTACTCAAGTCAATATGAATTGGACTTGGTGGATTTTGACTCTCCTCACTTTGAGTGTTGTCAAGAATAGTGTCTAGTCATACTTCATCTACAACGTCAGTATGTTTGGGGTCTGGTGGATCACTCTCTTCTTTATCCAATTCCACAGATGAGTCATCTTGTATATCTTTAATGATGATTTGTTCCTTCTTCAGGCTAGCTTCCTTAGTGGGCTTTTTGAGTATCTTGCACACTTCTTAATGCTATTTTGATCAAGATCAATTAGCTTCCCTTTGAGAAATTCATATGCTCTCATTTTTGGTGAGACCTCCTTTTCATGCTTCTTCATCATCTTAGTAATTTCTTCCTTCTTTGAATTAGAAGGCATAAGAGTAACAAGTACTCTTTCTCTTATTTCCTTTTCCTGATGTAGTGCAAATGTCCATCTAGTTGACAATCTCTCTGATATTTCTTTGGGAATGTCATATTCTAAGAATTGTAGTGGAACATAATGATGTTTGCACATTTTAGCAATTATTGCTTCTTCAATCTTATTTTGATCCTCTGTGCTGAATTTTAACCATTTCCTAATGTTAGGATCAAAAATAAACTTTGATTCTGAAATATTCTTGCATATTTTATCAATTGTTGTAGGGACCAAAGGTTCTTTTTCCTTTTGTATTTCTATATTAGCTTCATCCATAGCTAATTCTTCTATATCTTCTCGAGTTCTAGTCATCTTCCTCATTTTGGTCTATTTTTTCTTTTTTGAGGAGCTGGTTTTCTCTTATATATCCTCACTTTTCCTTTATGTAATGGTGAAGGAGTTGATTCTTTTGTAGTCTGGCTTCTTGTTCTTGAAGCAGCTATTGTTCTTGCTTTCTTGGGTGTAGGATGAGGTGGAGAATCTAATTGTGTACCCTCTGAGTCATTCTTTTCTACTTCTTCATCGATAGGTGACTATCCTTCAGTTTGTTCCTCCTTACCTTTTGTTTCCTCTTCACCTTCTTCAGTAACTACAAACTTCTTGGTTAATTTTTTAACCATCTTGTCCTTCTTGTTTACAATCTTCTTGACAACAAGATTTGTCTTGATCTTTTGTTTGGCTTCCTCATAGGTGCCAAATCTTGCTTGTTTGTTGTCAATTGGTTCATTCAATAGTGCCTTGATGCACTCATTGGCTTGTCCTATTCTGATCTCATATTCTAAATGTGAAAACCAGGACTTCCTAGGTACTACTGCTTGGATATAAGTAAAATCAGTATCTACCATAAAACATATGTCCTCTTTGTGTTCTTCTATCAAACTTTCAGGTATCCTTGTTCTAGCTTACAACATTTCCTTAATTCTTTTGAAATACTCATTCATTATGCCATCAAAATTTGTTCCTAGTGACTCTATATGCTCACATATTTGTATGGTTACAGGTCTGCTTGTATCCCATCTATTTTTCCTATGGAAGGAAAGTATTCTTCAAAGTAAAATAATATGCACATAATGAGGGAACCAAACCTACAAGTGTTTTTTCTAGAAGATCTTATGGTGTTCATGTTCTCCTCAAGTTGATTCAACAGTATCTCTGCAAGATCCATCTTCTTTCCTTGTTTGATGATTTTGTAAGTTGTGCTCATAGCAGTGCTTTCTATGCTATTCATTGTGCTTGCCTAAAATATTTTGTATCCTACCACACATGCACCAAACTTGAGTTCTTCGTCGGTGATAGTGCTGACCTTGAGATCTCTCTTGTCTGATTTTGCACCAGTTAGCTTTTCCACTTCCTTCAGGGATGGGTGCTTGTGAGATTGTGGTTTGTCAGTCATAGGATATCCAGTAACTTCATGAATAACATCCTTTATTATTTGTTTTGGCTTATTAATCCATAAAGGCTGGTTATGCATTTTGCTGAGAACTATTTGTATCCAATCTATTTTGAAAACTCTATGAAAGTGTAATGTATTTGTGAGTCCTTTCACTTCTAGATGTTTGTGCTCTTCTGTCAGGTTGTCAGCTTCATCACACAGTGCCCTGTAGGCATTATCTAGGTCTAGATCTCCCAATTCTGAGATCTTGCAGTGTATATAGGACCTTATGTCCTCTACTAGTAAAACCATAGGTGGGATTTTGGAGAATGCTCCGGAATCATCAGGTTGTGATGCGATTTCTAGGTACAGCTTGTATTTGGTTCAACACAAATGCCTCTACTGACGAGATTAATCATTTTCCTTTTATCCTCTTTCAACTTTTCAACTCTTGAAGTAGATGCCATTGTGTTTCAGAAATTTAGGGTTTTTCATAAATTAAACAATGTGGTCGGTGAATGCAGGTACTTACTGAATCTTGTGATTGCTCGTGAATCATTTGAGCTGAGTAGGAATCTTGTTGTGGTCGCACTTCAATTTTCTCTCCAATCGCTCTGCTTAACTCTCTCGGTTGCTCAAAAATCGCAAGTGCAAAATGAGTTCTATCATCAGAATTTTATAACTTTTGTGCCCTAGGTTGTCATTAATGCCCAACAACTCATCAGTATACAAAGACTGAGTTCATCGGTTGAGGCATAAATAACATCTTCGGTGTAGGCGCAAAGTGTTGGGGTTGCTAGCAGCTTTGGTGACTTCACCGATGATTATTGGTAAAGTGGTAAAGACAACTTTTGTCGGCTCAAGGATCACCGATGTCTGTCAGTTTACACTTAGCGACTTGGCTTTTGTGTAATGACCGATACATTTTGGTAAGTAGTGTTAACTTTTCTGTGTGTGTTCACCAATGAAAATTTGTACACAATAATCGATGGTTGGTTTTTAATAAAATTTACAAGTGACAATGTAGTGCATCTTTAATAATGTTGATTTGTCTATATGATCAATATGTAATGGAACCGATGCATAATATAACTTGTCATAATGCAGTTCCATACTTACTTGTGCACTTTAGTTGGAAATGGTGATGCCACCAGATCCATTGGATGGGGCATCATCATTTGCATTGCTTGTTCCAACACCTTCAGTGTTTGTGGCTTTTACCCACATCTTGTTTCTCATCTTCTTGATGTCATCAATGGTATTTCCATTGGGATAAGTACTTGTTTCTTTCAGTCGGTCTTTGCAATTTTTTATCACATGTCCAACCTTATGACAATGTAAACATGTCATTCCTAGATTGAACCATCCTCTTGGTTTTCTAGTCCATTTTCTCATACAGTTGGTAGATATATGACCATACCTTCCACATGTTGTGAAATTTACCCATGTATTATAGTCCCAAACATATGAGTTACCTACTCTTGTTGGTTTGTAGCCATTATCAGGTTCTTTTGGTGTACATGCTTTCTTATTCTTTTTCTAGCATTCCTGATATGTATGTCCATTCATTTTGTAGGTAGGACAGTACTTGTCCATATAGGTTTCCTTCTTTAGATTTGTCACCTTGGATCTACATTCATATGCCTTGTGTCCTTGCTTGTGACATTTATAAAAATTACCAATGAAAGTAGATTGTGATTGAGGAATAACTTTCATTTTGTTTCTGCAAACGTTTGAGGTGTGGCCTAGTTTTCCACAGTGATTGCATGACAGCTTCTTGGTTCTTGGAGTTGTATATACATTCTTTTGATCTGATTGATTAGATGACTCTCCATTGTCCATGTACCCTATTCTTGTGTAGTTGTTGACTCTTCTTTGACCATTAAGGAAATCATCCACGCTTTTATTGTTATCTTCATCTTTCTTTATCAATTCATTGTGTTGATTCTAAATTCTGACTTCATGCTTTAGTTTCTCATTTTCTTCCCTTAGCTCACTGATGATCTGTATTCTTTCAATGAGTTCAGTATTTAATATGTTTGCTTCTTGACTCATAAGAATAATTTGGTTGGTAATCTCATGGTGATGATTAGTAAGTCTTTGAATCTCTGATTCTTTTTCTTGTAGCTTCTCTGTTATTTTCCTCCTATCATTAATAGCCAATGTTCTCTCTAATTCATCTTTGCTTGAATCATTCATGACATCAATCATTTTTACCATCTGAGTCTCTTGACCGATTTGTAGCATCTTGATTTTCTCTATCAGATGTAGATTGAATTCTTGTAGACTTGTGATCTCTTCTACTGATGTGTCTGAAGTTTTTCTCATTGATGATTTAGCATAGTTGAAGTAGTCTGGGATTTCATCTTCTTGATAATATTTTTCATTAAGCCTAGTTGCCATGATCTTTCTTTCATCAAGCAACTTTCTCATGCTTACTCTCGCCTCTTTATACTGCTCATAGTAAATCTGAATTTGCAACTGCTCATTCTCAATAGTCTTGTCT
>MU214118.1:493997-512761 GCA_018584345.1 Thuja plicata | reverse complement strand
ACAATTGATCACTTCTGATGATCTACCCTGTTAGGAGTATTAGAGTGGAGACCTGTTAGGATCTACTTCATTTGAAGCTTTAGCAACACCGTTAGGTGTGCACTCTGTTAAGAGATTTATCAAAGAATAGTTAAGTCGACCTTCTACAAAAGGATTTATGTTGTGATGCACTTGTGAGAATGCAACTACAATATAAATTTTGATCTAATAGTGAATGCAACATCTAATTGTTGATAATAGATCCTGTATAGCTTACAATGTATATGTAATCACCTTGAGTGATTGAGTAATATCTTGTCTCTGCTTGTCGGTAGCCTTCTTCTGTTCTTCATAACTGGTTTGATCTATTTCTAAACTTTGCATGAATTCTCTTCTTTAGCTTAGATGCTCTCCATGGCTACTATCATTTGTCAAATAATTACAAATCACTCTTAATTAAAAATGATTGAACATCTATTTATACTAGTTTCTATCTCTATTCTTGATTCACGCTTTTCAAATTAACTCTAGATCCAAGTTTTACAACTTGACCTTGATCTTTAGTTAGATATGTCTTAGATCCATTAGGATGCTTTAAATCATTTACAATATGCTTGCTTGACCCTCAAGTAAGTATTTAAAACAAGTAAAAGCCCTATAAATAGAATTACATTGCTTTATCTGACGTGTAAAGTTAGATCCACTTTTTGTGGGTTCTATAACTGACTTTCGGTTCTTATGGTCAGGCTGCTCTGTCAATCTGTCAGTTTTTTTCTCCGTCGGTGTTCCTTACTTGAATTGTTCATCGGGTATGCCTTTTCTGCTCCGTCGGCGATGTTCTAAAAATTGTATCATTGGTTATGCTTGTCATCGGTTTGACTCTTGTCAACATTCATCGATAAATTCTATACTTAGCATTTTCATGATAGTCTTGTTGTTCGTCGGGTATGCTTGTTGTTCGTCGGTTATGATTATATTGATGACGTTTATCATGTTTTTCCCTTTAAGTATACTAATGGAAAAACTTAATGTCATCACCAAGATCTCAATATATTATTTATAAAGATATTGGGATGGAAAAGATAAATTTTTGCCATTCAGACATGGACAATTATCAGGTAAGTATTACTAAACTGATATTGAAAATTGATAGTCCCATTGAAGTGCATTTGCAGGAAAATCAAGATAAACTTTGGCAAATGAATTTTGATGGAACATGCAGTAAAGAATGTAATGGTGTTGCGGTCACATTTGTGTCGCCATGTGGTAAGATCTTAAAATTTTCCTTCTTACTTAATTTTGAATGCACAAATAATGTTTCAGAGTATGAAGCATTAATTATTGGTTTAAATATTGCAAAATCATATGGTGTTAAGATGCTTTCAGTTTGTGGTGACTCTAAATTAATTATTTCTCAAGTTAGAAATAGATTCGTCACTAAGACTCCTAAGTTAAAACAGTATAGAAATCTGGTTTCGGATTTTATTGAATTCTTTGATGCATTTTCAATTAAGTGGATAGAAAGATCAAAAAAATTTCTTTCAGACTTGATGGCTAATGTAGCCGTCAAGCAAATTGATATCCCTTTTGATGAGATTGTGCAGATTGAGATGAAAAATAGACCATCCGTTCTTGATAATGTGCAAAATTGGCAGATATTTGAAGATGATAGAGACCTTCTCAAGTTCTTGATCAATGAACACAAGTATGAAGATCAGTTCATAGACTAGAATGGTTATGTAGAGAACATGGATGGAAAAGAGACCTTTTTTGGAAAGAAGGTTGTTCAATTAAAGACAAACAAATTTCTCAGATGTTTGGTTGCACTTGAAGGAGTATTTGATGATCAAGAAAATTTCAAAAGGGGTAAGATAAGTAATGAATCTGGAGAGATTGAAAAAATTAACTTGGGAAATGATCTTACTCCTAGAAACGTATTTATAGGCAAAAGGCTCACTCCCAAGATCAGAGCTGATTTGATAAATCTGCTAAGAAAATATAGGCACATCTTTGCATGGTCATATGATTATCTTAAAGCCTACTGAGAGGATTTATTTTAGCTTGAAATCCCTCTAAAGCCAGATGCAGATCCTTTCAGACAAACACAGTGTCCTATAAACCCAATTCTAGCTCCTAAGATGAGAGAAGAACTTGTCAAAATGAGGGATGCAGGAATAATTGTGCCTATAAGACATTCTACATAGGTATCAAATTTGGTCCCTGTTAAAAAAAAAGAATGGAGACATAAGGTTGTGTGTTGATTTTAGAAACTTGAATATATCATCCTTAAAAGATAATTATGCATTACCTAATATGGAAGCTCTTTTACATAAAGTTACTGGAAATGAACTATTGTCTATGATGGATGGGTTCTCAAGATACAGCCAAGTGAAGGTCAAGGAATCGGAACAATACAAAACAGCCTTCACCACTCCTTGGGGAACCTATGTGTATGAAAGAATGCATTTTGGATTAAATAATGCAGGAGGAACTTTCCAAAGAGAAATGGATGTGGCTTTTGAAGGCCTGATTGATCTCATCATGGCAGTATATCAGGATGATTTAATAGATTACTCCAAAAGGGCATATGATCATTACAATCACTTGGAGCAGATTTTCAGGAGAGCTTTAGAATATGGTATATCTCTAAACCCTAAGAAATTTCATTTTGGGGTTGCTGAAGGAAAGCTTCTTGGTCACATTGTATCAAAGGATGGTGTGAGGATAGATCTTGAATGGATTGCAGCCATAGATAAGATTCAGATTCCTAAAAATATTAATTGGATCCAGTCTTTTTTGGACGAATAAATTTTGTAAGAAGGTTTGTCCCTAACTTTGCAGAAATTATCAAACCCATTGCTAAGATGCTTAAGAAAGGTGTATAAATTAAATTGTCTAATGAAGCCATAAAGGCATTTGCTAACCTCAAGAAGGCTATTAAGGAAGCTTCAGTCCTTAAGACCCCTGATTTCTCAAAGCCTTTTCAGTTATTTTCTTTTGCATCATATAATACTATTGATGCAGTTATGTTACAGAAAAATGATGAGGGTTATGAACAACCAATAGAATTTTTTAGTAAAACTCTTTAAGCAGCAGAGTTGAATTATGATATAAATGACAAGTAGGCTTGTGCTCTGGTTAAAGCAGCAAAATCTTTTAGGCCATATTTGGTAGGAGCTAAAGTGATAGCTTATGTGCCAAATGCAGCAGTTAAAGATATATTTAAGCAATCTGAAGTGACAAGTAGAAGATGTAGATGGATGAATCAAATTCAAGAGTTTGATATGGAGATCCAAATAACAAAGTTGTTTAGAGGAAAAGGTCTTGCAAAACTTATGGCAGAGTCAAATCTTGAAGCGGTTCAGATAAATTAGGTGAGCACTGATGAATCAGTGGTAAGTATTGAAAGATGTCCTTGGTATATTGATATAATATATTTCCTTAAACATATGAAATGTCAAGAAAGATTAAATGAAAATCAAAAGAGGACAATAAAATTGCAAGCATCTAGGTATGTTTTGATTCAAGGAGACTTGTACTGGAAAAATAGAGAAGGTGTCCTTTTATTTTTCCTAGATATGTACCAAGTAGATGAAGTTTTGAAGGAGTTACATGATGGAGTATGTGGGGGTCACTTTTCAGAAAGAACTACTACCCATAAGATACTTCATGTTGGGTATTACTGGCCACATGTTTTTAAAGATAGTTATGCATATGTTAGAAAGTGTGAAGCCTGTCAAAAGTTCTTAGGGAAATTAAAATATGATGGTGCATTACCCCTCAGATCTTTGTCAACTGAAGAACCTTTCCAAATGTGGGGGATAGAATTTATTGGTGAGATTACTGATGCTTCCAGTGGGAAACATAGATGGATTATTATTGCAACAGATTATTTCACCAATTGGGTTGAAGCCATACCTTCTAGATAAGCTACATGCAAGGTGGTTATAAAATTCTTAACAAAAAATATACTAACAAGATTTAGTGTTCCTTGCAAAATTATTTGTGATAATGGTATGTGTTTTAGATCCAAGGAATTCTCAGAATTTTGCAGTACTTATGGTATTAATTTGTCATATTATTCCCCTTACCATCCACAAGGGAATGGTCAAGCTGAATCAAGTAATAAGAACATACTGAAAATCATTAAGAGAATGTTGAGAAATAACAAAAGGGCACGGGATTCCAAATTACCCCTTGCAATTTGGGCAGATAGGATAACAGTTAAGAAATCTATTGGATTTGCTCCCTATGAATTAGTGTATGGAAAACAAGCTAGATTACCATTGAACAATCTTCTTCCTGTATATAAATTTTTCAAAGAGGAACAGCTAGAAGACATGAATTTCATGGAAAATAGGATGGATCAACTTATAGAATTGGATGAAATCAAAAGAGATGCACAAAGAGAGAATGTGAGGAAGCAGTTGCAAATGAAAATGCTACATGATAAGAGAACTAAGGATAGCAATTTTCAGAAAGGAGATTGGGTATTAAAGTGGAATGCTAAAGATCAAGATAAGGGAAAGCATGGAAAATTTGAAGCTTCATGGCTTGGACCCTACATAATTTTTGATAATGTAGGAGAAAAGAGTTACCTGTTACAAGATATAGAGGGTCATGTTCAGGAATTTCCAACCCATGCTCAGTATTTGAAACCATTCTTCTCTTAAAAACAAGAAGTATTCCTAACCCTGCATCTTTTACTTTTGATTTTTTGTTTTACTTTTATGTTGCTCTTTGTCTCTATTTTGGTCTAATTCTCATGAGATAGCTAAGATCTTGTTGTGTCCAAGTATGAACACACATCTCCAGAAAGAGCCACCAGTGGAACCCAAATTTATAATCAAATTTGAATGGCTAAACAATTCAAGGAAGTATTTTCTGCAATTATTATTTTGATTTATGCTTGTATTTCCTTCTTCCATTCATAGTTTATTATTGCAATAATTCTGCCTTATGCTTTTATCCTATCTAATTTCATGCATTTATCCTGTTAAATCTGCTATGTTCTATGTTTTAAATGGCTTGCATATATTTGAATTCATAAATATAGCCATTATCCTCCTTTTTCGTGGTCTATTACTTATTTTAATATCTTTTATGACCTTGGCAGGGAATATCCTCTTATCATTGGGAAACTTAGTTTGAGCCATCGATGCAGAAGCAGATTCAATGATTTCCACCAAGTCTCAAGATAAACTATGGGTTTATAAAATCTTCCAACGACACTAAGTTTCTTTAGTCGCGTAGTCTCTTTATCAAACTCATGGTTACTTGTAGAGTTCATTTTTACCTGCAATCGCGTGGTCGCCCACTAGTTTTATGGTTAAGTTAAAGATTCCATGATTTAGTCATGGTCGTAGATCATGATTAGATCCAGTGGCTCTCTCCAAGTCTTGTGATGGCAATGGAATATTCCTTATCATTCAGCGACCTAGCAAAATAATTGAGTCACGTTGTCTCCATATCAAAATGAAATATGCTTCTATCTTGTAGAGACTCACTGATGTCTGTTGATCTGAGGTCAAATCCTATGATGGTCAAAAAGTCTCTTGATTAACCCTATAGTTTTAAAATTTTCTAACGACATTGAGTTTACACAGTCGCAAAGTCTCCTAAGTAAACCAAAGTTAAGGTTGAGTTTCAAAGTTTATGTTGTCATGAGGTCTTATTATAAAAGGTGACTTAAGTTAAAGATCATGAGATCTAGCGACGGTCATCAGATTAAAATGAAATCCAATGGTGGTCATCAAGTCACTAGGAGGATTTGAAAAGTCAAAGTTTTTATAGCAATTAGGAGACAAAGCTTATGATGAGACAAGTGTTCTAAAGTTTGTAGTAGATATAAGTATTTAGTCACGTAGCCTCCAAATAGTATCTGGCAACTTAGAGATGATGGTCATGTTGTCTCATGAGAAATTAGGGTTTTCTTTGAAGATCATGAGACTTGGCATAAACAGTCGGATGCAAATCAAGAAAGATCTACGGTAGTCGGATGATTGCCAGATAAAGATTGAAAAGTCAAGATCATTCAGCAATAAAGAGATAAAGGTGCAGTCACCAAGTCTCTAAATGGAAACCAAAAGTTTAAAAGGAGTTGTTAAAAGCTTCAGTCACCGAGTCTTAGAATGAAACCATGGTTAAAGGTAAATTTTGGCGATAAGGAGACTATGCAGTCGCAAGGTTGCTGGAAAGAGAACCAGAGTTTAATGTAAAGACCAAGCAAGTTAGAAGATTAACGGAGCAGTTCACATCTGATCTATGATCAACGTTCACTCATGATGAAAAGATGTGTGATGGTTACCCATTAAGGCATTGCAAGATTGTGACATGTGTCTCAGATGATGCAAAGGACAAAATCCAGAATGGCACTGATGACTTGGATTTTATTTGTCGTTACATGTTTTTATATTGTTATTTTGTCGACTAAGGGTTTTGATTAATATTTGATACGTCGACTGTCTGCATGCAGGGTTTCAAAGGTAATAAAATGAAAATGAATCGGTCTAGATTGAAAGATGAAAGATTGAAGACATGCAGATGACCATTAATCTACCTTGAAGAAGTTAAAGAGATTATCAAAGATCTATAATAAATTATAAATGAACTATTTGATCATATTATCTCTTTGGTCGATAACTGCTTCTAAAGGATGATAATTCATTCCTTAATTGTAATTATGGCTATTTAGTTGTTGATCTTAGGGATTAGGTTTAGTTAGATGAACCATTGCATTGATCTGAAGCTTGTTCACATCCTTTGGATTTTATATAAATAAGGATACCAGGATCAATGAAAAGGCTCTGTCTTTTGACGTCTGGTCTGGTCTTTGGTGACAACTATTGTTATCATTTTTCAGTCAGGTTTTAGTTTTGATCACAACTAGACATGGATTCTTATGTACCTATTTTTTATAATCTATAAAAGATAAGGTTTTTCTGTCTCTCTTGGCTCAAGGTTTCAATCTCATTTAGTTAGTCCTTTGCAATTATTGAAGGAATTTCAATTGTTGTCTTTGAGTTGCTTATGCAGAAGAGTTATTGTCTCGTATCATTGTTTGAATATCAGGAAGTGTGTGAGAACTTGATTTGTTTCCAGCTTCTCATTCATCTAGTCTCCCAACCATAGGAGTTAAAATCATTTGAACTAACAACGATATAATATAGACCTTAATCTTCTCTGCATCTAAAGCAGTCAGATAGTTGATGGTTGAATAATGTCTTGTAAAGTTGTACATAGGATTGAATGTTGGACTGAATCTATTTCCCAAGTTGATATAGACACTGGTCTTATTGTTATTGGAGATAGACATTTGATTCATTGTTTCATGTTGTTGAGATATTCTAAAGTTCATTCATTTATATATTCACATTTACAAAGCATTCTTTACAAAATCTCACAAAGTATTCAGTTTTGCAGATCTACAATTGATTACAGTTTGATTCCTTTCAAAGTAACTTTCCATACTTGTGAAGGAGAGATTTAAGTGATTGTTATCTACTATAAAAAGCCTTAAAGGATAAGTTTAAGGTGTAGGCCTACCAACCTTGGTTCTGTAGAGCCAGAATTGCAGAAGTTTCAACCTTTCCCCAAGGTTAAACTTGTTAGTTGGCCAAATCACTTGGGTTTCCCATCATTGGATTGGAAGGTCCATAGGAAATCTAATTTGTTGATTTGAGTACCAACAAAGGTAACATGAGCTTACAATAGATCTGAAAATCTGTAAATATAAGTTGCATGTATGAACAAATAATTTACTATTTTAGTTTAATCATTGGATTATAAAGTCTCTTAACTAAGCATGATTTAAAGATCCTTTCTATATTGAGATACATCCCAAGGAGTATCAAAAAGTTTGGTCATGAAGATAGCATGAGATGCCAGATACCATATGAAAAACTACACTAGGTTTTGTCATAGAAGGTAGCATGAGATGCCAGATATCAAGTGACAAACTATTCTATTAAATCCTCTAACAAGGTCACACATAACAGTGTGTTTGTAACCTTTAACAAGGTTGGCTCTTCACCGAGCTCACTTTAGAAGAGTAAAAATTTTGGGTTACCGGTCCCAAGTGCTTTTTCCCTTAACAAGGTTTCCACGTTAAAAATCCATGTGTCAATGTGTTTATGAGTCATTACTTTAGTGTTTTGCATTACACATAACTAATCTGGATTGACCGGTAAACTCTAGATAATTTACTATTTTTTGGTTAATTGAATACTACTATTCAGTAAAGTATAAGAATAAGGTTTAACATTGAGATTCGAGTAGTAGTAATTTGATAAGTATATTTGGAGGAATCCATCTTATTGGACTGAAGATAACTAGAGGCTTAACATTTTGGTATTAAGTTTTTGGGTTGATATATTGGAATATTTTTAAGACCACTGATTCACCCCCCCTCTCTCAGTTATTTTAAAAATTTGATGGATATTGATGGATTGGTAATGTGCATTTTTCATGTTTACACTAAGAAATGCCTTCTATTTATAGGAATTCCCAAGGTTAGGGGGTGAGTTTGATTATTCATGGTCAAAGAATGGTTGAGGTCAAGATTGAGTGATGTCTCCCTTTTCAGTGGACAAGATTTCTTTATAGGATTGATTGGTCAAGATAGCAAAGCCTTTTTGCAATCCATGTGCTCTCATTTCTCATCCCCCATTGGTTGAGTGATTTTTTGTCATGTAGTGGTGGGTGAGAGAAATTAGGATTTAATTAATTCAAAAGAATTAATTATTTTAGCCATATTTGATTTATTGAATAGAATGTAATCAGTTGGTGAACCAAGCAATTAAATGATTAATTCAATTACTTAGTTATTTGATTTATTGATTCTAATTAATTTAAAATAGCTTGTATTTGGTTGATTTTTGCTTTGACTTGATTTAACTTTTGTTGACCACTTTTAAGTGTATACAACTAGCCTTTTTACCCTTCTCCTCCTCTTCTTCTTTCATGGATCACCTAGCATAACATAACTTGCCATCCCATTGGATTCATGGTCTCGCTCTTCTTTCTATGCTCTCATAGCTATGCTAGTGGGTTAGATCATAGAGTGTTGTCTCATGTCTGGTGATGTTCTTTCCATTTATATGATGTCACTTATGCTCTTACAATAGTTTTTCCAAATATAATATTAGTGGTTGGGATGTTTTCAATCGAGGTCTCTTCTACTAGTTGATTTGAACTTTTTTTTAGAACTAACCCCTCTTGTATTCTGTGATTTTTTTCTTTATTTTCCCTTTTTTTTTTTCCTACCTTTCTGTATGGATGGTTGAGATGAGATCCTTTGTTTTTGGGATTGCATCCTTGAATTTAGTGATGTCTTTTCTCTTTAAAATTCACCCATGATCGTCTCTCTTTCTCATTCCCTTCTTCTCTCTTTCTTCCTTTATCGTGAGTGATGAGCCCATTTAATGGCTCATTTATGTCATATATTTTATACTTTTAGAAGATCTTTTATGAGGTTCCTAGGATATGATAAGGTTTTAATATCTTTTTAATATGTTTTATGACAAAGTTTTAGATAACTCCTTAAGACTGCTGATCATGGTTATAAATCTATACTTTATATCTTTTTGAATGGATAAATGAACCTAATGCATGACCTTTGTTGCTATTGAAATATTCATGTTAATGAATGATTGTTTATACTGATGTGATATATATGTGCCTATATTTTTTTATTTCTAATTATGTCATGCAGAAGAGAAAGTAAGCAGTCGAAGACCTTGCAACAAGAAGGTTCCAACAATTAGTCGGTTGGAGACAAAGTCCAAATTTGAATAATTCAACAACCGTCTTCAAGAAGCCATAAAGAATTAATAGTATAACCTTAATGCCATTTATGAAGAGTAATATATTTAAGGGTTGTTAGTTATGCTATATTGTCTCTGTAATAGAAAATATACTTGATTGTTTCTACTTCAGAGCATAACTCTATATTTTATGTTGTAATGAATCAACGTCTTCCTACTAGAATGGAAGTGGACTTATTGTTAGTTAAGGTTAGTTATAGTTTCCATTATAAATAAGGCATAGGTAATATTTCTAAAGAGTTAGAGAGAATAAGAAGAAATCACAACCATTATAACTTTTCATTTTTAGTTAAATAGTTTTCAGTCGTTAGAATGTAACGACACTTTTAATTAATAACATGAAGTTTTAGTTTGGAAACATATAGTTGATTTTGAAGAATTGTTTAAGCAACATTTACTTGTTCTATGGTATAAATATTGTGAGAAATAGGTTAAAAATTACATGGTATAGCTACATACTCATTAATCTAAGTCAAATATAACTGATTTTTGAGAATTATTTCAAGTGAAGAATCTTATAGCAATCTAAGTTTGTAATTAGACTGATGTTTTTCTGTTTACTTGCATCTAGGATAAATGATTACATTTGGCTACACACATATAGAATCCCTTTGAAGGTTGTAGTTTTAGTGGTTGTAAAATTAAGCAAGGCGTATGGTGGATCTTGAGAATTTGTTGCTAGAGGCAGCTGGTCGAACTAATGCCAATGATGGAAAGCACAGGAATCGGGCTCCAGCAAAGAGGAAGCAATCTGATTCCTTTTCAGGTGATGGTACTGACTCCAATTCTGATAATGGAGATGACTTTGATGATGCAGAAACAAAAAATAGAAAGGCATCCGGCTCAAGGATGCCTTTAAAAAAGAGATTTGATTTTGGTGAAAAAGATGATGATGGGGAACTGGAAACAAACATCCCAATGGAGGGGAGGTCAATAATGACCAAATAAATCCATTGGTTACCTACAACCACCTCCACACCCTTAGCAACAAGCATTAATGCCTCCTGCTCAAAATGTTATCTCACCTAGACCTACCCAATTGCCAACGCAACCTGTACCTAATCCTAATAATAAGCCACAAAAACAACCTGACTATTCTTATAACCCAAATCAATATCATGCATATGTTGTTGATATTAGTGATATACATCTTAGGTCAGTTAAAACCTTACCAACACCTTCTTCTCCAGTCATAACCGAGTTACTGTAGAAGAGGTAGAGAAAGATAGTGTCCCTAATACACCTCTTCAACAAAATCAGTCATAAGATTCAGAGTTGCTGCAACCATCTGTTGTAGTACCTCCATTCCCTCAAAGGTAGAGGTATAAATAACCAAGGAAAAATAAGAGTCAACATTTGATCTGATAGACCAGTTGAAGCATATATGTATCAAGATACCTTTGTTTCAAGTCATCAAAGATGTCCCTATTTACAACAAAGCCATCAAAGAAGCATGTCTCAAGAAACCTAGAAGGAAGAAAAAGGATCCTCAAATAGTGTATGTAATAGGTCAGTTGATAGACATAATTCCAAATACTATGAACCTGGTAGCCCTGTGGTTGGAGTTGTCATAAATAGACTTCAAGTGCAAAATGTCTTAATATACCTAGGATTTTCTATTAATGTGATGACAAATGATATCATTCAACTTCTTAATATCACCAATTTGAGGCCCACACCCACTATCATGTAGCTTGCAGATAGCTCTACTATTAAACCTGATGGCATGGTAGAAGACCTTATGGTGACCTTGGACTCTTGGGAATATCTAGTTGATTTTATGATTCTCTCACCTAAATAAACTTAGTGAGGTTTCCCTATTATTATAAGAAGACCTTGGTTGGTTACAAAAAATTCTTTCATAGGTTCTAGGTCAAGGTACATGACTATTTCTGATGGTACAGCTACTAAAAAGATTTCTCTCTATTGGCTAGCCTAGCTTAAGCCCGATTTAGGACAACCAGTGTGGCTTGATATAGGGGAATAAGTTGAGGAAGTCAATTCAGTGGCACAACTTATGATGATCAATAAGGATTTTTTCCTACAACTCCAAGAGGAGGATGAAATACTCTCTTATATCATTGAAATTTATTATGGAATAGATGAGCAACCATTGAGTCCACTGTGTCTTGCATGCCCATTGCAAACAATCCTTCCTACTTATTGTTCACTTAAATTTCCCACAACCGTAGATATGATTCATACACTTCTACCACATGAAGTTCAAATGCCTTGCCTTAGTGAAGCAACAATGATTGATATAACTAAGCAAGTAGATCTTTCACTAGGCAAGTATTTTAACATTAACAATAAGCTTACCAAGGATCAACAATTAGATTTAATAGAACTACTTAAATCTCAAGAGAAAGCATTTTCATGAGATTACCATGATATGAAAGGCCTTGATTCCAAATTATGCACATAAAAAATCTACATAAAGGAGGATTGTAGACCAGTAAGGTAGCCTCAAAGGAGGATTAATCCTACACTAAGAGAGATAGTCAAAGGGGAATTGTAGAAATT
This sequence comes from Thuja plicata, assembly GCA_018584345.1. Lineage (NCBI taxonomy): Eukaryota > Viridiplantae > Streptophyta > Pinopsida > Cupressales > Cupressaceae > Thuja > Thuja plicata. The sequence continues at coordinate 500,435 of MU214118.1, read as the reverse complement.
GTTGAATGTTGGATTTATATACCCCATTTCAAATAGCCAATGGGTATCACCTCTTGTTATAGTTCCTAAAAAGGGGGGCAATAGAGAGTCTATGTATATTATAGGTACCGCAATACTGCAACTAAGAAGGATCATTTTCCACTCCCTTTTATTGATCAGGTGCTAGATTCCTTAGGAGGGAAGCAATAACTTTCATTCTTAAATGGTTTCAGTGGTTACAACCAAATAAGAATTGCATCTAAGGATCAAGAAAATACAACATTTACCTACCCATGGGGATGATGACATGTAACTAATTAAATGTTTGAAGATGTTAAGTTGATGATCATGCAAGACATTAAATCAGTTAATGGATTGTATTGTCATTGATATCAACTTGATATAATCTGTATGGTCATGGATATACTGCTAAAGAATTCAAAGAACCAATGAATCAAAGGCTATGCCATCAACAATGCATAAAATTTAAGTATTCACAAAGTGACTGTATACACCGACAGAGTGCACAACGATGGACAGAGTAAACTGACGAGCAAAGTTACAGTGTTACCCGACAGAGAAAAACATAGTGTAACCCGATGGACAGAATTACAGTGTTACACAATGTAACCTGATAGATAGAATTATAGTGTTGCCTGATGGATGGAGATCCCAAAGACAACTGAAGTCACACCAATGGAGCAGTCAGTTGTCACCGACAATTAACTGAAGTCACACTAAAAAAATAGTCAGTTGTCACCGATGACTAACTGAAGTATTGACCGACAGAATAGAGAGTTTAGAAATGAAAAAATACTTAGTTGTCAAGAGCTAAATATAGACTTAACTGGTACTTATCATTGTTTTAAGTGACAAGATAAAGCTAGAGATAAGTAAAGGATTAAAAGTTGATTTGTCTAGTTGGCAAGAAGATCTCTACGAGATAAAACTAGAGTTTTGCTTTAAATCTAAGTGGAAAGAATTGTGGATCATGCCAAGATCAAGAAAGACAAGAAACAGTGATATCATTCCTATTTAAGAGACAAACTTATTCACACTAAGTTGTGAGGGGTGACAAGAGAATAGATGCTGAAGAGATTCTGAAGGAGAAGAAAATCTACATTCAGACCTAATCAACAAGCTGAGGAAAGAGCTAGATTCTATAGACACTAATGAATAGTGATACAACATCATAGAGCAGAACAATGTGGAGCAAAGCTATTGAATTGATTATATTGATCAAAGAGGTAATGCACTTACAATAGATCTAAAAATATGCAATTCAAGTTGTATGTGTGAACAGATCAATTTATTGTTTCAGTTTAACCATTGAAGCATCAAGTCTCTTAACCGAGCAGGACTTAAAAATCTTTTCTAATTGAGATACATCGAGTATCAAAAAGTTTGATCATACAAAGTAGCATTGGATATGCCCGATACCTATTGACAGGCCAAGTGATTTTTTGATCAAGGATGGTAGCATTAGATGCCAGATACTAAGTGACAAACTATTTATCTAAATCCTCTAACAAGGTCACACCTAACAGTGTATTTGTAACCTTTAACAGGGTTGGCTCTTCACCGAGCTCACTTCAAAAGAGTGAAAATTTGGGGTACCGATCTGAGTGGTTTTTCCCTTAATAGGGTTTCCACATTAAAAAATCCAAGTGTTGTGTGTTTATGAGTCATTGCTTTATTGTTTTGCATTTCACATAAGTTATCCAGATTGATCAGTATACACTAGTTATTTACTGTGTTTCGGTAAATAGAAAGACTGCTTATCAATAAACATACAGTAGAAGGGTTTACAAAGCATACCGACAAGTAGAAATTTCATATAAGTATCTAGAGGCATTCATCTTAGAGGACTAAAGATAACTAGAGGTATAATTTTGTGGTACTAAGTTTTAAGGGTTAATTATTGGAAATAATTTAAGGCCACTCATTCACCCCCGCCCCCCTCTCAGTTATTACTAACAATTGGTATCAGAGCTTGTGTGCTTAGAAAGGGAGTTTAACAGCTCAAACAAAAGATCACAAGATGAATAGACAAGATGTGCCCAAGTTGAATAAAGACAAATTTGCATCATGGAAAAGTAGAATAAGACTCCACCTATCAGGTATTGGAAATGATATTGTTCAATACTTAGATACTGAATATGTGCTTCCTACAAGACCTCATATTCTTGAGCAATTAAGAGAGAAGCATGAACATAACTGCATGATGATAGAACTTACATGATCACTCTCTGATGCTGAGTTTGAAGATGTCAAAACCTGTACCTCTGCAAAGAAAATATGGGATAAGTTACAGCTGGTACATGGAGGAGATGCCAATGTACTAAGAGCAAAAGATGAAAGCCTAAGAGGAAGGTTTGATGATCTTAGAATGAAAGAAGGTGAAAATATCACACAGTACAAGAATCAAAGAGGTAGTCAATGCTATCCAAGGAGTTGGAGGTGTACTAGAAGAAGATACAGTGGTAAGTAAAATTCTAAGAACCTTACTGCCAACTTATGCTATTAGCGTATCTGCCATACAAGAAATGAGAGCAGTAGCAAACAACAATGTTACTCTAGATAGTTTGATTGGAAGACTGATTTCATTTGAGATGAATAACTTTGATAATAGTGTCTTACCAAACATAGATTCGGCATCCAAATCTTCTTTGAGAATAAGTAAATCAAGTCATAAACACACTATGAGAAAAGATAGTGAAAGTGAAAGTGAAGAAGAAGATCTTGATGAAATTGAAGCACTTATGGCTAGAAGAATGCAAAGAGGCAAAGGTAAATACAAAGGTAAATTACCACTTGTATGTTTTAATTGTAAAGAGATTGGACACTTTGTTGTAAGATGTCCTAACAAAAGAAAAGATGACAGAAGTAATGATAGATCATTTGAAAAGAAGATTGACAGAGGTGATTACAGAAGCAACTGACAATCAGAAAGAAGAGATACCCAAAACTACAAGGACAAAAGAAAGAAGGCCAGTTACCTAGCTACATGCAAAAATGATGACACTAACACCAAATTAGAAGAAGACATTGAGATGGTATTTGTAGCCATGAAGGATGATTCAGATGAAGATGAAGAAAGGTATGTAGAAACTACACTCATATCTAAAGTTAGTAAAAATGATGTTTGGATCATAGATAGTGGCTGCACTCACCACATGACTGGTGAAAAATGAAATTTTAATACTTTTGAGTATTATAATGGTGGTTCAGTAAGAATGGGTAATGATATACCTTGTCCAGTTGAAGGTAAAGGAACCATAATGTTGAATAACCTGGTTAAATGTGAAAATGCGTACTGGGTTAGAGGACTAAATTATAATATATTAAGTGTTTCTCAGTTGAACTATTTAGGTCATAGAGTATCATTTGAGAATAAGAAGGAAAAGACTTCAATGAATTAGGAAGGCTGATTGGTACCGGTGAGTAGAAAAAAGGTAACTTATTCTATTTGAATGATACTGACACCACTTGTTTGATGGCTAGAAACAAAGACATATGGTTGTGGCACAAAAGATTGTGTCATGTGAACTTTGAAAACATGATAAACATAAGAAAAAAGATAAATGTTAGAGGCTTACCGACGATGACTAAGCCAGACAATATCAATGTTAGAGGCTTATCACAGAAAAATGGAATTGCTGAAAGAAGGAACAGATCCATTATTGATTGTGCAAGGACACTGATGATAGAGAAATACATCACCCAAATCTTCTGGAGGGAAGCTGTCTGTACTAGTTTTTACACATTGAACAGAGTATAATTGAAGAAAGACACCAAGAAGACACCCTATGAGCTTTGGTATGGTCACACACCCAATGTAAGTTACTTCAATATATTTGGTAGTCAATGTTATATCTTAAAAGATGATAGAAATGGAAAACTTGACTCCAAAAGTGATGAAGGTAACTTTCTAGGGTATTCCACCAAGATCAAGGCCTATAAATGTCTCAATAAAGCCTCTAAAAAAATTGTTGAAAGTGCAAATGTAAAGATAGATGAATTTGCAGAGAAGAATGAAAAGCAAAGCACAAAAGAACCAGAGGAATACAATAGGTTTGTTTACATTGAAGAACCTAAAACTCTACCCAAGTGACAAAGTATAGCTCCTAAGAAACAGATTATTGCAACCGGACATCAGGCTACAAATACCAAAAATTAGGATATTGCTCAAAATGATGTGCCAAGCGATGAAGATCAAAATGAAGGACAAAATAATGATCAAGATGATGGACAAAGAATTGAACCTGTACTTGCCAGATATGTCAGAAGGAACCATCCATAGAACTAGATCATAGGAGACAAGAAGGCCGGTATGAGAACCAGAAGTAAGTCTCTAAACACAAGATGTCTAATTTGTGATTTTGAGCCAAAATATGTCAATGTTGCACTTGATAATGAAGAATGAATTAGTGCTATGAATGAAGAAATTGAGCAGATTAAGAAAAATAAGACATGCACACTTGTACCAAGATCAGATGACAAGAATGTCATCGGTACAAAATGGATATACAGGAATAAGCTAAATGAGAATGGAGAAGTCGCCAGAAACAAAGCAAGACTAGTATGTAAGGGGTATGCACAAGAATAAGGGATTAACTATGGAGAAACCTTTGCACCCATTGATGTTGGAATTACTAGAATGATGTACTGAGAGGGGAGGGGTGAATCAGTGCCTCTAAAATTTTTATGTGATTAGCCCATTAACCTTTGTGTCATCAGATGTACATATATTCACCTATCTATCTGTTCATCTTTCTTTATGTATGTGAAATCATAACATAAGTTATTTACATGTGTAAACATTCAAGAAACATACATGAAAATAAATAACACATAATACAAGATATGATATCACAGAAAACTCATGTTAGGAAGTAAAAATTGCGGTGGGGATGTCACCCACAAAACTTCACTATATGTAGATAAGAAGGGAGCCAGTTAAGGCTTACAATTTGATCACTTATGATGATCTACTCTGTTAGGAGTATCAGAGTGGAGACCTGTTAGGATCTACTTCATTAGAATCTTTAGCAACACCGTTAGGTGTGCACTCTGTTAAGAGATTTATCAAGAACTGTTAAGTCCACCTTCTACTAAAGGATTTCTGATGTGATGCACTTGTTAGAATGCAACTACATTATAAATGTTGATCTGATAGTATATCCAATCTCTAATTGCTGATAACAGATCCTATAAAGCTTATAATGTATATGTAATCACCTTGAGTGATTGAATGATACCTTGTCTCTGCTCGTCGGTAGCCTTCTCTATGTTCTTGAGAACTGATATGATCTATTTCTGAACTTTGCATGAATTCACTTTTCATGCTTAGATGCTCTTCATGGCTACATTAATTTCTCAACTCATTACCTATTACAAAATATTGAACATCTATATATACTAGTTTCTAGGTCCATTCTTGATTCACACTTTTCAAGTTTAACTCTAGATTCAAGGTTTACAACTTGACCTTGATCTTTAGTTAGTTATGTTTTAGATTTGTTAGGATTCTTTAAAACATTTACAATATACTTTCTTGACCCTCAAGTAATGATTTAAAACAAATTAAAACTCTATAAATAGAATTACAATGTTTTATTTGACGTGGAAAGTTAGATCCACTTTTTGTGGGTTCTTTAACTGACTGTCGGTTATGATGCTCAGACTGCTCTGTCAGTCTGTCAGGTTTCTTTCATTCTTTGCTCTGTCGGGATTCTACTTCATCGGTGTCCCTATATTAAACTATTCGTTGGGTTCCTTGCCTTTTCTTCTCTATCGGTGATGTACCAAAAATTGTACCATCAATTTGGTGATTTTGGATCCGTCGACGATGTTTCATCGGTGATGTCCTCTTTGCTTTGTCATTGGTTCAACACTTAACAGTGTTCATTGAGCAATTCTATACTTAGCATTCTTATGACAAGCATTGTCATCTCGTCGGGTATGCAGTGTGTTGTCTGTCAGGCATTCCTATATTGATGACCTTTATCATGTTTTTCACTTAAGTATACTAATGGCAAAACTTAATGTCATCAATCTCCCCCTTTGACATTAGTATCAAAAATTGATATGTGCAACATACTTAATGTATTAGTATGTAAACATGTGTATACTTCATCCTTAGTCATTTTATGACTCCCCCTATGCATATGCCGGTAAGTGTAAGTTTATGTACATATAATTTCCTTCCCCCTTTTTGTTTCCCTTTTTCAGATATTTGATATATTATACATATCTATTTTTCTATACATACAACATACATATCCTTTTCCTCCTTTTTGCTAATGTGGTATATTGTACATATGCACCATTCATTCCTCCTTTTTTGATAATAAAGGCAAAGGTACTTACAACTTGTCAAAAATGTGGGAGTGTGAGGCTTTGATTTCCTCCACCATCTTCTCCCATTTCTCCTTCAAATTTTCTAGAGCCATGTGC
>MU214118.1:472835-493947 GCA_018584345.1 Thuja plicata | reverse complement strand
TTGTCAAAAATGTGGGAGTGTGAGGCTTTGATTTCCTCCACCATCTTCTCCCATTTCTCCTTCAAATTTTCTAGAGCCATGTGCTCAAGTGATATCCTTACATGCATATCGTAGATGTTGTCTACCATAGACATCTCTGGGGTCGAGATCAGATTCCTTGCATTTATAATGTGCTGTTGCAGAGTGGTGAGATTTGGCAATATGTGAGCCTGCAGTTCGGTAACCTCATTTCTAAACTGTGTCTCTGCATCCCATATCTCTTGTCTCAATCTATTTATCTCTGTGATCTTGTCATGATGCAACTTTATTGCATTTGCATCAGAGGTTAAACTTTGTGCACTTGTTGTCAGATCTGAATCTAGTTGGGACATCTTTTCACTATTCTCTTTTGTGAAATTTTCAAGTGTGCACATCTTTTGAACTAAGGTAATATATTTTGTAATCATAGGTTCTAATTGACTTGCTAGTTCAGAGAGCTTTACCTTGTTTTCTGCCACTTCTTGGTTGATATTCTCAACTAGTTTGTGTTGATACTTCATCTCTGCATGTTCTTCCATTGCCTTCTCTGCGTCTACACCTTGAGTGGTGATGCCATTGGTAAGAACTGCAATTTTTTCCATGACTGATATGTCATCTTCAACTTTTGTATCAGGAACAAGTTGATGTAGTATATCCCTAGCTTTTTCAAGTGCTTGGGCTTCCCTATGTCCCTTTTTCATTTTCTCTTGTAAGGATTTTCTTTGACACATTACTCCAAACTTTTGAAGTGTTTTAGTATCTAAAGTAGATACATCCCACTTGGGTATTTCAATGACCTCATCAAGTGGAACAGCCAAGATGTCTTTTTTATTACTTTCTTCTTCTTCTTCTTTGGTTGAGAGACAAATTGGTGAACTACCATTTGTAGATCTTGTGATTGGATTGATTTGGTAGGTGAAGGTTAAGAAGATGAAGCTTCTTGTTGCTTATATTCAGAGTCCACTTGTTGGTTGTGTGAAGACGTCTCTTCATTGGCCTTGGGTGTTTCAACAGATTTTTCTTCCTTTTCCTTCTTGCTATCATCTTGCTTAACTTCTTCACTCTTTTATTTCTCTTCATCCTTTCTCAATGTTTCATCTTTGTTAGTATCTTCTCCTTTATCTTTTTCAGTAGACAATGTTTGCCGAGTGTCGGTTGCATCCTTCATCTCTATGTCTATATCTTTTTGAGTGTTCGATGCATATTTATTTTCATCATTACTCATGTCCTTGGGTATATCATCATCTTTCTTAGATGATTTCTCCTGACTTGAACCAATATCAATAACTTCTATAAATATTTTCATGTTGGTCGGTGTATTTACCTCTACAGTGTCAGTAAGTGTGTCCTATCCATTAGTATCACCTTGTGCAACAGTGACATCTTCATCTTTTTGCATTTCTTCTGCAGGGTCTTTTCTTGTAATGTCATTAATGACATTATCCAACCATGTTTCATCATTGACATCCTCATTTATGTTACATTATATTGTCAATTCTTCTTTGGTAACCTCTACTTCATCATCCAAGTCAATATGAGTTGGGCTTGGTGGAATTTGTCTTTCCTCACTCTGAGATTTGTCAAGAGTAGTGTCGGGCCATACCTCATCTACAACTTTAGTATGTTTGTGGCCTGTTGTATCACTCTCTTCTCTGTCCAATTCAACTGATGAATCATTTTGTGCATCTTTAATGATGATGTGTTCTTTCTCCGGGCTAGCTTCCTTAGTGGGCTTCTTGAGTATTTTGCACCACTTCTTAATGCTTTCTTGATCTAGCTCAATTAGCTTCCCTTTGAGAAATTTGTATGCTCTCATTTTGGGTGAGAATTCCTTTTCATATTTTTCCATCATTTATGTATCTCTTCCTTCTTTGAATTAGAAGGCATAAGAATAACAAGTACTCTTTCTCTTATCTCTTTTTCTTGATGAAGTGCAAATGTCCATCTTGCAGACAATCTGGCTGTTAGCTCCTTGGGTACTTCAAATTCTGTGAATTAAAGTGGAACATAATTGTGTTTGCACATTTTAGCAATTATAGCATCTTCAATTTTATTTTGATCCTCTGGATCAAATTTCAACCATTTCCTAATATTAGGATCTGAAATAGATTGAGATTTTGAAATGTTCTTACATATTTCATCAATGGTTGTAGGGACCAAGGGTTCTTTCCCTTTTTGTACTTCTATGTAAGATTCATCCATAGCTGAGTCATCTAGATCTTCTTGATTTCTATTCAACTTCCTCCTTTTGGTTTGTTTAGCCTTTGGTGAGACTAGTTTCCTCTTGTAGGTTCTCACTCTCCCTTTCTTCAACGGTGAAGGAGTTGCTTCCTTTGTTGTTTTTCTTCTTGTCATTGAAGCAACAGTTGTTCTTGATTTCTTAGGTGGAGGAGGAGGTGGTGAATCTGACTGTGTGGCCTCTGAATCACTCTTTTTTGTATCTTCACCAATGAGTGACTGACCCTTAGTTTCTTCCTCCTTGCCTTCTATTTCCTCTTCACTTTCTTCAGTAACTGCAAATTTCTTGGTTAAGTACTTTACCATTTTGTTCTTCTTGTTTACAATTTTCTTGACAACAAGATCTAACTTGATTTTTGGTTTGGCTTCTTTATAAGTGCCAAATCTTGGTTGCTTGTTGTCCAATGGTTCATTCAACAGTGCCTGGATGCATTTTGTAGCTTGTCCTATTTTGATCTCATAATCTAGTGGTGATAGCCAAGATTTTCTAGGTAGTACTGGTTTCATATAGGTAAAATCAGAGTCTACCATAAAACATATGTCATCCTTGTGTTCTTCTATCAAACTCTCAAGTATCCTTGTTCTAGCTTGCATCTTTTCCTTAAATCCTTTGAAATACTCATTCATTAAGTCATCAAAATTTGTACCTAATGATTTTTATGTGCTCACATATCTGTATGGTGACTGGTTTGCTTATGTCCCATACTACTTTGCCTATGGAAGGAAAGTATTCTTCAAAGTAAAAGAATATGCACATAATAAGAGAATCAAACTTACAAGTGTTTATCTGATGACCTTATGGTGTTCATGTTCTCCTCAAGGTGATTTAACAATATTTCTGCAAGATCCATCTTCTTTCCTTCTTTGATGATCTTGTAGGCTGTGCTCATAGTAGTGCTTGCTATGTTGTTCATTCTGCTAGCCTGAAAGATTTTATATCCTATCACACATGCACCAAACTTAAGTTCCTCGTTGGTGATGGTGTTAACCTTGAGACCTCTTTTGTCTCATTTTGCACCTGTTAGCTTTTCTACTTCCTTCAAGGATGGGTGCTTGTGAGCTTTTGGCTTGTCGGCTGTGGAATATCTAGTAACCCCATGAATAACATCTTTTGTTATTTGTTTAGGCTCATCAAGCCACAATGTCTGGTTATGCCTTTTGTTGAGAACTATCTGTATCCATTCAGTCTTAAAAACCCTATGAAAGTATAATGCATTTGTCAGACCTTTCACGTCCAGATGCTTGTGCTCTTCTTTCATGTTTCTAGTGTCATCACATAGTGCCTTATAGGACTTATCTAGGTATAAATCTCCTAATTCTGAGATCTTTCAATGTATATAGGACCTTACGTCCTCTACCAGCAAAACCCTAGGTGGGATTCTGGAGAATGCTCTAGAATCATCGGGTTGCGATGCAATTTCTGGGTGTAACTTGTATTTAGGCTCAACACAAGTACTATTGCTGATAATATTAATTTTTTTCTTCTTATCCTCTTTCAATTTTGTTTTTCTTGAAGTAGATGCCATCGTATTTTGAAATTTAGGGCTTGCCATAAGTCAAACGGTGTGGTTGATGATTGTAGGTACTTACTGAATCTATGTGATTGCTCGTGAATCTATTAAGTCATGTTTGAATCTTGCTGAGGTCGCTCTACAATATGTTCTTCAATCGCTTTGCTTAGCTCTACTTCATTGCTCAAAAATTGCGGGTGTGAAATGATTTCTTCCATCATGCTTTTATAACTTGTGTGCCCTAAGTTGTCATTAATGCCCAACAACTCATCGGTGTACAAAGACTGAGTTCGTCGGTTGAGGCATAAATAAAATCGTCGGTGTAAGTGCAAAGTTTCAGGGTAGCTAGCAACTTTGGTGATTTCACCGATGATTGTCGGTAAGATGGCGACGACAACCTCTATTGGCTCAAAGATCACCGATGTCTGTCGGTTACACTTAGTGACTTGGCTTTTGTGTAATGCCATATATATTTCGGTAAGTAGTGTCAACTTTACTATGTGTGTGTCATTGATGCTTATTTGTACCCATTTACCGATGGATTTGTTTTTCAATAATATTATAAGTAACAATATAGTACATCTTCAATAATGTTAATTTTTTCAATACTATCAATGTGTAATGGAACTGATGCATAATATAACTTGTCATAATGCAGTTCCATACTTACTTGTGCAACTTAGTTGGGAATAGTGATGCCACCAGATCCATTAGATGGGGTTTCATCATTTGCATTGCTTGTTCCAACACCTTCAATGTTTGTAGCTTTTATCCACATCTTGTTTCTCATCTTCTTGATGTCATCAATGGTGTTTCCATTGGGATAAGTACTTGTGTTTGTCATTCAGTCTTTGCAATCTTTTATCACATGTCCAACCTTATGACAATGTAAACATGCCATACCAAGATTGGTCCATCCTCTTGGTCTTCTAGTCCATTTTCTCACACAGTCGGCAGAGATATGACCATACCTTCCACATGCTATGCAGTTTACCCATGTGTTATAGTCCCAAACATATGAGTTACTGACTCTTGTCAGTTTATAGTCATTATCAGGTTCTTTTGGTGTCCATGCTTTCTTTCTCTTTTTCCAGCACTCCTGATGTGTATGACCATTCATTTTGCAACTAGGACAGTACTTGTCCATCTAGGTTTCCTTCTATGGATTTGTCACCTTAGATCTGCATTCATGTTCCTTGTGTCCTTTCTTATGACATTTATAACAATTACCAATGAAAGTAGATTGTGATTGAGGAATACCTTTCATTTTGTTTCTGCAAATGTTTGAGGTGTGGCCTAGTTTTCCACAGTGATTGCATGACTACTTCTTGGCTCTTGGATTTTCATAAGCATTCCTTTAATATGATTGATTATATGATTCTCCATTGTCGGTGTACCCTAGACATGTGTAGTTGTTGACTATTCTTTGTCCGTCAAGAAAATCATGCATTCTTTTATTGCTATCTTCAGCTTTCTTGATTAATTCATTATGTTGATTCTGAATTTTGACTTCATGCTTTAGCTTTTCATTCTCTTCTCTTAGCTCACCGATGATATGTATTCTTTCAATGCTTTCAGTATTTAATTTGTTTTCCTCTTGACTCATAAGAATGATCTGATTGGTAATCTCATGGCGATGATCAGTAAGTCTTTGAATCTCTGATTCTTTTTCTTGTAGCTTCTCTGTGATTTTCCTCCTATCATCAATAGCCAATGTTCTCTCTGATTTGGCTTTTCTTGAATCATTCATGACATCAATCATTTTTACCATCTGAGTCTCTTGACTAATTTGCAACATCTTGATTTTCTTTATCAAATGTGGATTGATCTCTTGTAGACTTGTAATCTCTTCTACTGATGTGTCTGGTGCTTTGCTTGTTGTTGATTTAGCTGAGTTGAAGTAATCTGGGATCTCCTCTTCTTGATAATCTTTTTCATTAAGCCTAGTTTCCATAATCTTTCTTTCATCAAGAAACTTTCTCATGCTTACTCTCGCCTCTTTGTACTGCTCAATTTGTAATTGCTCATTTTCAATAGTCTTGTCTAGTCTGTACTTTTCCATTGTCTTGATCTTTTCTCTTAAGTCTTTAATCTTTTCAAGAGAGGGACTTAGCTCTAATGCCAATTGTTGGAATTAATAGAATGATGTACTGAGAGGGGAGGGGTGAATTAGTACCTCTAAAAATTTTATGTGATTAGCCCATTAACCTTTGTGTCATCAGAATTGTATATTCACCTATCTATCTATTCATCTTTCTTTATGTATGTGAAATCATAACATAAGTTATTTACATGTGTAAACATTCAAGAAACATACATGAAAATAAATAACACATAACACAAGATATGTTATCATAGAAAACTCCTGTTAGGAAGTAAAAACTGTGGTGGGGATGTCACCCACAAAACTTTACTATCTGCAGATAAGAAGGGAGTTGGTTAAGGCTTGCAATTTGATCACTTCTGATGATCTACCTTGTTAGGAGTATTAGAGTGGGGACTTGTTAGGATCTACTTTGTTAGAAGCTTTAGCAACACCATTAGGTGTGCACTCTATTAAGAGATTTATCAAGAACTATTAAGTCCACCTTCTACTAAAGGATTTCTGATGTGATGCACTTGTTAGAATGCAACTACATTATAAATGTTGATCTGATAGTATATGAAATCTCTAATTGTTGATAACATATCCTATAAAGCTTACAATGTATATGTTATCACCTTGAGTGATTGAATGATACCTTGTCTGTGCTCGTCGGTAGCCTTCTCTGTGTTCTTGAGAACTGATATGATCTATTTCTGAACTTTGCATGAATTCACCTATGCTGCTTAGATGCTCTTCATGGCTATAATCATTTTTCAACTCATTACCTATTACAAAAGATTGAACATCTATATAGACTAGTTTCTAGGTCCATTCTTGATTCACGCTTTTCAAGTTTAACTCTAGATTCAAGGTTTACAACTTGACCTTGATCTTTAGTTAGTTATGTTTTAGATTTGTTACGATGCTTTAAAACATTTACAATATACTTGCTTGACCCTCATGTAATGATTTAAAATAAATTTAAACTCTATAAATATAATTACAATGTTTTATCTGATGTGGAAATCCAGATCCACTTTTTGTGGGTTCTTTAACTGACTGTCGGTTCTGATGCTCGGGTTGCTCTTTCAATCTATCGGGTTTCTTTCATTCTTTGCTCTATCGGGCTTCTGCTCCATCGGTGTCCCTATATTGAACTGTTTGTCAGGTTCCATGCCTTTTCTGCTCTATCGGTGATGTACAAAAAATTGTACATTCAATTTGGTGATTTTGGATCCGTCGGTTATGTCCTCTTTGCTTTGTCCTTAGTTCAACACTTGACAGTGTTTGTTAGGCAATTCTATACTTAGCATTCTTATGACAAGAATTGTCATCTCGTCGGGTATGCAGTGTGTTGCCTATACCGATGACCTTTATCATATTTTTCACTTAAGTATACTAATGGAAAAACTTAATGTCATCAGTTGATAGGCTAGAAGGAGTGAGAATATTAGTTTCTTATGTTGCATATAAAGGATTCAAGGTATACTAGATGGATGTCAAGTCTGCATTCCTAAATGGAATACTTGAGGAAGAAGTATACATTGAGCAACCAGAAGGGTTTGTTGATCCAGACAAGAGGAACATGGTATGTAGACTACACAAAGCCTTGTATAGATTGAAATAAGCACCAAGATCCTGGTATGAACGACTTCATTCATATCTCATAAGTATTGGATTTGTAAGAACTAGTGAAAACAATAATCTTTATTTAAAGGAAGATATTGATGCTAACATTTTGATTGCTAAAATATTTGTTGATGACATTATATTCGGAGGCAATGATATGCTATGCAAATTATTTTCAAATGAAATGAAAAAAGAATTTGAGATGTCTATGTTTGTAGAGATCAAGTTCTTTCTTGGTCTATAGATCATGCAACAAGATGAAGGCATTTCCATTACACAATCCAAATACATCAAGGGAGTGCTGAAAATATTCAAGATGGAAGATTCCAAGCCAGTTGGAACAACGATGGCAACTGGATGTAAGCTGAAAAAGGAGGACAAGTCAATAGAGGTAAATCAGACTTTGTACAGATTAATGATTGGAAAACTCATGTATGTTGTACATACTAGACCAGATATTGCACATGCAGTAGGAATAGTTGCAAGATTTTTGCTAATCCCAGGGAATCACATATGACTGTTGTGAAAAGAATCCTAAGATATCTAAATAATACCAAGGAATATGGCTTATGGTATAGAAGAGAAGGCAAATTTGAACTTAAGGTCTTTATCGACGCTGATTGGGATGGAAACATTGATGACCGAAAGAGCACAACTAGAGGAGCATTCTTTATGGGTGACAAACTTGTTACATGGATCAATAAGAAGCAAGGATGCATCTCTCAGTCTACTGTAGAAGAAGAGTATGTTGTTGCTGCTGCAAACTACTCAAATATTGCATGGATCAAACAATTACTGGAAGGTATGCATTTGAAAATTCTTGAACCAGTAATTATATATTGTGATAATATCAGTGCAATAAACATTTCCAAGAATCCAGTCATGCATGCTAAGACAAAGCATATTGCTATCAAGTATCATTATTTGAGAGAACAAGTTCAAGCAAAGGAGGTGATACTTGAGTATGTGCAATCAAAGGAACAATTAGTTGATATCTTCACCAAGCCACTACCCAAGGATGCATTTGAGTACTTGAGAAAGAGACTAGGGGTCAGACCCTTGTCTATTGGTCAATAAGATGACTAGAAAGTTGCATTAGCCTACATATTATCAGAATATAATTCATGTTGATGCAAGCAAAGAGATGGACTTCAAAGATACATATATACACACCAAGGTATTTATCTACACTGAGCACCAGAGTTTCTATATTACTGATGGATAGGGAAACTCAAGGAATATATTATGCAAAGAGATAAAACATGATAAATAAAGGAGAAATATTTTGTTTGGCATTGTTGTCAAAGGAAGAGAAATATCTCATTATCATACAGATACAAGGAGAGATAATCAATATTATAAGGGAGATAAATTGATTACATATGAAATATCCATCTAAGGGAGAGAAGCAACAAAGGGAGAGAGTTCAGACAAAGAGAAAGAATGATGTTAAAGGAAAAAGAGATTATCAAAGAAGAGGAACAGTCAAGGCAGAGCACATATAAGAACAGAGAAATTAGATGATACATCTATCTAGAGAAGGGGTTAAAGATTAAAAACAACCACTCTGCATGAAACAAATCTAAGCTATTTGAGTTTATCGAAAGCCAGACATTTGTAATAGTTACATTAGGAAAGCTTGATGAAACTATATATTTCATACTGTATTAGTGATAGTATAGTATGATAATGTAGTATGTTGCCATCAATACCAAAGGGGGAGATTGATGACATGTAACTGATTAAATGTTTGATGATGTTATGTTGATGATCATGCAAGACATTAAATTAGTTAATGGATTGTATTATCATTGATGTCAACTTGATATAATTTGTATGGTCATGGATATACTGCTAAAGACTTCAAAGAACCAATGAATCAAAGGCTATGCCATCAGTAATGCATAAAAGTTAAGTATTCACAAAGTGACTGTATATACCAACGGAGTGCACACTAACAGACAGAGTAAACAGACGAGCAAAGTTACAGTGTTACCTGACGGAGAAAAACACAGTGTAACCCAACAGACAAAATTACAGTGTTACCCGACAGATCAAAACATAGTGTAACCCGACGGACAAAATTACAGTGTTGCCCGACGGATGGAGATCCCGAAGACAACTGAAGTCACACCGATGGAATAGTTAGTTGTCACCAAAAATTAACTGAAGTCACACCGACAGAACAGTCAGTTGTCACCAACGACTAACTAAAGTATTGACTGACAGAACAGAGAGTTCAGAAATGAAAAAATTCTTAGCTGTCAAGAGATAAATATAAACTTAACTGGTACTTATCATTGTTTTAAATGACAAGATAAAGCCAAAGATAAGTAAAGGATTCAAAGATGATTTGTCCAGTTGGCAAGAAGATCTCTACGAGATAAAACTGGATTTTTGCTTTAAATCTAAGTGGCAAGAATTATGGATCACACCAAGATCAAAAAAGACAAGAAACGATGATATCATGTTTATTTAAGAGACAAAATTATTCACACTGAGGTGTGAGGAGTGACAAGAGAATAAATGTTGAAGAGATTCTGAAGGAGAAGAAAGTCTTCATTCAGACCTGATCAACAAGATGAGGAAAGAGCTAGATTCTACAGACACCTATCATCGACGAACAATGATACAACATCACAGAATAGAATAGTGTGGAGAAAAGGTATTGAATTGATTATATTGATCAGAGAGGTAATGCACTTACAATAGATCTAAAAATCTGTAATTCAAGTTGTATGTGTGAACAAATCAATTTATTGTTTTAGTTTAACCATTTAAGCATCAAGTCTCTTAACCGAGCAGGACTTAAAAGTCTTTTCTAATTGAAATACATCTCAAGGAGTATTAAAATTTTTGATCAAAACAAAGTAGCATTGGATATGCCCGATACCTATTAACAGGCCAAGTGAGTGTTTGATCAAGGATGGTAGCATTAGATGCCAGATACTAAGTGACAAACTATTTATCTAAATCCTCTAACAAGGTCACACCTAACAGTGTGTTTGTAACCTTTAATAGGGTTGGCTCTTCATCGAGCTCACTTCAAAAGAGTGAAAATTTGGGGTACCGGTCCCAGTGGTTTTTCCCTTAACAGGGTTTCCATGTTAAAAATCCATGTGTTATGTGTTTATGAGTCATTGCTTTATTGTTTTGCATTTCACATAAGTTATATTGATTGATCGGTATACACTAGTTATTTACTGTGTTTCGGTAAATAGAAAGACTGCTTATCGATAAACATACATTAGAAGGGTTTACAAAGTATACCGACTAGTAGCAATTTGATATAAGTATTTGGAGGCATTCATCTTACAGGACTAAAGATAACTAGAGGTATAATTTTGTGGTACTAAGTTTTAAGGGTTCATTATTGGAAATAATTTAAGGCCACTGATTCACCCCCCCCCCCCCTCTCAGTTATTACTAACAGGGGAACCTATGCCTATTATATCCTACCATTTGGCTTATGTATTGCTCCAGCTATATTTCAAAGGGTATTCATCGAAATATTTTCAAATATCTCACATGACTGCATGGAAATTTATATGGATGAATTTACTACTTATGGTGCTATTTATGAGGAAGCCTCGAGAAACTTCTAGAAAGTTTTACAAAGATTTCAAGATCATAATAGGTCCTTAAATAATGAAAAGTGTTTCATGATGATGTAGGAAGGAATAGTGCTTGGTAACTACATTTCACAAGCATATATTCAAGTTGATCCTACAAAAATTGAGGTCATCATAAACCTTTCAATCCCGACCAAGAAGAAAAGATGTCAGAAGTTTCTTGGGACATGCAGATTATTATAGAAGACTCACAAATGAATTCAGAAATATGGTAGGACCATTATACAACTTGTTGACAAAAGAATTTGATTTCCAATGGACATCGTAGTGTGAAAAAACATTTTATGATTTAAAGATAAAATTGACTCAAGCACCAGTTCTGAAAGGCCCTAATTGGGAAAATTCATTTCATATACATATTGATGCATAAAATTATTCTATTGGAGCATTTTTTTGGATAGATGAAGCAATAGTAGAAACTGCCATATACTTTATTAGTAAAAACCTGTAAGGACATGTATGCAATGAAAATACCAACATTTGTACAACAAATCAAAGCATGCAAATACAAGAAATACAAAGTAATCAAAGCATGCTAATAACTTGAAATACAACTAGATTTTCACTACAACCTTCGATGAGCTTAAACAAGTGTACCCAAGACTTGTTTGATTTTCTCTTAGAGAGTTTGTGTGTGTTCTCTCCCAACACAATGCAATAAATCCCACTATGATGCAAGCTAGATGATGGTGAAGGGATTGAGAACAAGTATGAAGAACATGCCCCAAGTTTCACAAGATGAAGATGAAAATGCAATAACAAATCTAGGATGAAAATGCAAGGTCAACTAAACTACGATTGATTCCATTACCTAACATGTAATATCTAGATTTTAAATGAAAACTGAAGTTCTCAAGTATGCAAGTGCTTAAATTCACTAGTTTCAAATTCTTACTCTCACTAGTTGCAAAATGAGGACTGGGGCCTCCTTTTATGGAGTTGTCATGAAAATGGAGGGCTAAGATTAAGAGGTAGAAAATGAGTGGTTAAGATTAAAGGTTAGGTAGGGTTTGACTTGGGTGAAAGGAGATTAAGAGGAAAAGGGGATGAGTGGCTAGGATTAAGTGGTTAAAGAGAGGTGGTTACTTTCAAAATAAAAGCCAAATAAAGAGACAAGTGCCAAGTGTCACAAGCTCAAAATTTTAGAGTTGATCTATGTGATTGTACATGATTGGCTAGGAAAATAGAAGAAAAAGATTAGTGAATTTATAAAATAAACAAAAAAATTTATTTAATAAATAGAGGAAAATGACTCAAAATTAAATAAATAAAATTGATTTAATTTAAAAGAGAAAAGGCTAATGAATTATCTAAATAAATAATAATATTTATTTAAATAATAGAGGAAAATGCTTAAAATTAAATAAAATGAAATTTATTTAATTTTAAAAAGGCTAAGTGAATTAATTAAATCAATAATTTAATTAATAGAGGAATTAAGACATTTTTGGATGTCTATAAGACTTAAATTTAACTATACTGTGACAGAAAAATAAATGTTAGCTGTCATCTACGCATTAAACAAATCTAGGCACTAGATTACTAGTTATCAAATCTTTGTGCATACAAATCATGCAACCACTAAGTACCTTATGAAAAAACCTTCAATCACTAGAAGGTTGGCAAGATGGTTGTTGTTAATGCAAGAGTTTGACGTCGCTATTGTTGATAAACTAGGGAAAACAAATGTAGTAGTTGATTTCTTTTCCAGGCTAACAAAAAAGGATGATACCACCATACTTGATGAATCATTTCCATATGAGCACTTATTCTCCATTGCAATCCATACTCCTTGGTATGGTTACATAGCAAATTACTTGTTTTCCAACAAAATTCCTCCTCACTTTTCACCAAAGGAGAAGAGGTTAATTGATGAGAAGAGATTCAATTTGTTATGGATAGAAGGATGTCTATTCTATACTAAACTAGATCAAGTGATGATGAGGTGTGTGAGAGAAGATGAGACTTATGATATCTTACATTCATGCCACGATGAACCATTTGGAGGTAATTTTGTAGCAAAAAGAAAAACCATGAAGATGTTGACTTAAGGATACTACTGGCCAACCCTTCACAGAGATGCATCCAAGTATACAAGGAAATGTAATAGATTTCAGAGAATGGGTAGACCAACCAGATTAGATGAAAAGCCCCTACATCCATAAGTGTTGGTGACACCATTTGACAAGTGGGGATTATATTTTGTGGGGCCCATTGATCCTCCATCCAATGGGGAAATCCTACATCTTAGTCTGCACTAATTATGTCACCAAGTGGGTTGAGTAAAAGGCCATGAAACATGCAAGGGACAACAAGGTTGCAAAGTTTCTCTATGAGGACATTGTTACCCACTATGACATTCCTAGGGAGATTGTCACTAACCAAGGAGCATAATTCACTTCCACTTTGATTACAACCTTGGTAAATGAATGCAACATTAGGCATAGGAAGTCAAAAACCTATCATCCATAAGAAAATGGACAAGAAAAGATTACAAATAGGGAAATAGAATCCATCCTTACAAAAATAGTTGGTGTGCATAGAAAATATTGGGCAACTAGACTTCCTTAAGATGTTTGGGCATGTAGGACATCTTGGAAAACAACAAGAAGTTTCACTTCATTTGAGATGTTATATGAAAAAATAACTATGATGCCTATTGATTTTAAGCATATAAATCTCAGAACAATCATTGAGTTTGATATGGACATCTCTACAACATAAAAGGAAAGACTTATGCAAATTAATACCCTACATGAATTAAGGAAATAAACACTCCACCATACTGAAGTGGTGCAAAACCAAAGAATCTTGTGGCATGATAAATACATTCAGGAAAAGAGATTTCAATAAGGAGACTGGGCACTTCTATATGATTCAAGGTATAAAGACAACATAGGAAAGATGAAAACCAAATAGCTTGGACCCTATGAGATTGCATAGGTTTTCCCAAATGGAGTTGTCTAACTTTCTATAATAGACCCTGTTAAATTCAAGTTACTATTTAATGGTCATCGATTAAAGTTATATCAGAATTCGATATCCAAGAAAGAGTTCCTGCGATAATTTCAAGCAGGGCTTGGTTCAAAACTTCCTATAGCCGCAAAAGGTGGATTTCATGGCATGCCTTCTACTAGATTAGTTGCATGCATGCAATCATAATAAAGGTTTACACCTCTTGTGGATGTCCAATTCTTCATAATAAATCTACCACTTCACTTCATTCATTCCACTTCACTTCTTACCATAACCATCTCACCATCATTTCATTCAACTTCCACTTCTCCGGGTTACCAGTTCAACATGTAACAACTTCATACATGATCAAATACTTAGCATTTATTGTGCAAATTAGGTATGCACATACACTTAGGTATATTAATTACATTAGATACTTTATTTATTTTATGCATAGTTAAAATGTATGTCTCGCATAACAATTACTCCTACATCCATCCTACCACTTGTTTTCGGCCACATGTGGACGCCTGACAACTTTTTGGTTGGCGAGGATACACAAGTGTCACACCATGGGTCATGTTTGCATATGCTTTCTTTTTTCAAATTTCAAGCAACATTTAATTCTTTTATTGCAAATCTTGCAAACTTGAGATGAAGTGACAGTTGGCATGCTAAGTTTGTTGGAGATTTGATTCTGAACAGTTGATTGATTGTATGTTTGTCATTGATGACAACATATAATACATAGCAGTACTTCTGTATGTACTTATCCATATGATGACATGAAGACCAGCATGGATAGATACATGTTGTTGACATGTTTATGATGCTATGTTCATACACGCAGACCCAGATATGAAGTTTTAGTAAAGATATGTAATTCTGTTATTGACGGTTACAGTTCTGGAGGATTAATGGTTTAAGGCCAACGTATGTAACGTGTTGATTGAGTTGCGCCTATCTTCAGGATATGCGTGTGTATGTTCATGATGAGTTATGAGTTGCTGATATTAATCTAAATGTACCAAACATATTTCAAGAAGATTACAAAGTTTTGATTAAATTGGTGAAGCTGACTTAGTGAAGCGACGCGTCTGTTTAGCATTGACTTGCACGGTTGTAATTATGCTTGTGCACTTATTATAGCTAACAAGGATGTTATGAAGAGTTTTCTAACAGGTCCCATGATCTCATATTTGGTTTATGTATTTATACAAGGTCATTTGTGATAAGAAGAGTTGCAAAAGCCAGAGATTGACAAGCAGAGCAGAGTGTTGATGTAGCAGAGCTATATTTATCATATGTTGATAATATAGATGTTTATGTTGAAGCATTCAGAATACATAATAGATTTTTATATTACTTTACAAGAGGTTAAAGCATTGACACACAAAAGGAACTGATCAGACAAGCAGTGTCAAAGCAACAGTTCATTTCATTGGTACAGTGTGTATCAATTATCCAGAAGGTTGTAGCCTTCACCTCTTGGACAGTGAGTCCTTTGGACAGTGAGTCCTCCACCCCTAACAAGGTTATTGTAAAAGAATCCTAACAGGGTCCGACCCTTAACCAGGTCAACTATACTAGTGCATTGTATTGTACAACTCCTAACAGGGTTGAAGAATCTTTTAACATGGATTACTATAAATAGTATAGTTCTTTGTGGGTACTAATTCCCACCGGGGTTTTTACCATTTGGTTTCCCCGTAACCAAATTGATGTTTTGTCTAAAGTGTTATCTGTATGTGCATTTAAGTTATATCAATCTAGATTAATAAGTACAAAGATTTAAATTTACTGATAACTCATTCACCCCCCCCCCCCTCTCAGTTATCTCTGAAGTATTCTAACAAAGTTTGTATNTTCCCCCCCCCCCCCCTCTCAGTTATCTCTGAAGTATTCTAACAAAGTTTGTATTGATGTGACCCATATTTAAAATTTTGAACTTACCTGTAGTACTAGATTCACCACAATATTCCTTGTAATAATACCTTTAGCACAACCATCCTTGAATGTGTGCCTTGAATTACTATTTTTTCATTATTATGCCAAAAAGAGGAAAGTTGGATGAGTTATCTTGGTAGCAGTGCAAAAAATTTGCAAAAGAGTTATAGAGAAGTTTAAGGGGTTGCAGGAGGTATTGTAGAGAGAAGGTTGTAGAGTGTAACTTTTAGCATTCTTAGAAGCTCACCAGTTTGCAGAAGAAATTATTATTTTCAGAGTAATTTAGTGAATTTTTAAGGAATTTTCAGAGTCGAGAGCAGAAGCTGAAGGGAAATCATGGGAGGACAACTCATACACAGTGAACCTAAAATTCACAATGTGATACTCCAAGACCTCGTGTATGAGCCCAAATTATTCCAATGTGGATGACTGAATTATTTTCTCAAACTAAATGGGTTTGATGTTGATATTGCTCTGGAATTTGCTTAGACTCTCTCAAATGGATAAGTCATGGTGAAGGACTTGAAGATGATAACTACAAAAGAGAGAATAGAAGAGGTAAGAGGGTTATCAACTACTGGTGAGAAATATCTTGAGTCTAAGGATGCTAGGAGTGCCAAGGCTCAATTTACAAGACCCATTAACCCTCAATTAGATGTGGACAAGCAAGGAGCTAAGAGACTGTCGTTTCCCCCAGAATGGTGTCAAATGGTGATGTACATTATTAAAAATTTGACACATGAAGGTAGGCAGGCCAACCTTCATTTGGTAGACTTCAAATTGTTAATTCATATCAGGCATGAGATGCAAATGAACATTCCAAACATCCTCTATCATCTCTTATCCAACATGACATATGAAGTACAAAGTGATAAGACAAATTATGTATCTCACCATGGTTTGATCAAGTTATTAGTAGAAAGGTCTCTAAGGGATGTTTCTCAAATGAATTGGGAGTGGTTTTTTTTAATTAGGGTATTTAATGGAAATGTAGGGCTTAGGGGTCATTCTATGACCCAAAGAATTAACATAGAGAGAAACTTTTAAATTTACCCCAAGGGCTTCTAACTCAAAGACAACCCCATTTGCAGGTTCTCTTGCAACTTAGGCAAGTTCCTCTAAGTCCTCCTCTGACAAAGATAAAATTTCATGAACAGGAGTTAACACAAGTGAACCACCACCTAAAACCCCAACAAAAATAGGGTTGTCATAAAAAGGCATAAGGGTAAATCCAAGGAAACAAAGATGTTAAGGGGAAAGGCAAAGAAGAAAAAAGTAGAATAGAAAATTCCCAGCCCAAGGAAAAGAAAAATAGAAGAAAAATAGTCTCATGCGGCTATAGCCAAAAAGGCTTCCAAAAGGCCAAAACAAGTAAAAAATCCTTCAGACGAGTCTACCCCTAAGAGAAGAAGCCACAAATTGAGAGGAAAACCTAGATGGACAATTGTACCTAGGAAAACTAGTGCTAGTATTCAAATTGAGTATTTAGAGTCTGTCCATACCACTCCCTCTGAGGAGGAGAGAATAATATTTAACAGACCTTCTAGGCCACCCATGGAATACCCCTAGTTTTTCTCTTCTAAAGAACAACAAGATAACCCTCTTATGGAGGTAAATAACTTAGATGAAGGGATGGGTCAAGAAGTGTCTCAAGAGGGTGATTTGGGTGAAATGCCTTCAGAAGAACATGAGTTGTTGACAAATGAGGAGCAACCTTAAGATAATATGGGTTTAGAAAGATTGGATAAGCTTGTTGCTGGTGTAGAGAAAATGGAAGAGCAAGCCCCACCTGAATTGAAAAAAGCAAAGGATAAAAGAAAGATTCGGGTGCCAAGGCATAAACCCCCTTCTTTTTCATGGGAATATATAGCCTTGGGCTTGTATCATGATATGAAGGATAGAGAAGCACAGTGGGAAAGAGAGAAGTTGTAGTTGTAGTAATAAATCAATAGGAAAAATTAGGAGATTGAAAGAAAAGAAGAGGAGATTGTCGCATTAAAAACTAAGGTAGATAATATAGTCACATTGATCCCTCAAATATTGGAATGTAGAACACCTCTGAGTTTATGCTTTGTATTTGAAATAACTCAACCTATATTTTAGGTTGTCAAGGATTATGTCTGATCAAAATCCTCTATAGAAACCCCTCGTGAGTTTTATGATGTCTTTCAATTATCTCCCGCAACAAATAAGAATCTACAATGTGATTTTTACCTCCGTTATTTGTTGTACCACATGACACAGAATGAAATCCACTGCTCTACATTGGTGATATCTATCTCCAAGCCCTGATGTCTTGGATGCAAAATGAGAATTTTAGAGGGCGTCCATTTAGGAATTATAGAGATAGGGAGCTTTCCATTCCTCTCACTCTTAGGGATGATTCCAAGAATCCTAGGAGACTCTACTATGATTGGCAGAAGCTTTTATATGAGATTGATTTAAGACAAAAGATTTTAGCCTTATTGGAAGGGGTTTACTAAGAAATTGATCAAGTGAGACAAAAGGAAGGATATATAGCTTTTGGATTCATTGCACGTAGATGGGCTACATTGATAGATGAATTGAAGTGCAGATAGAACCACACACTCTCTAGAATTATTATGTAGAAATCTGTAGGTCTACCCAGTACATGCATTTGGGAAGAGTCGAGCAGAAGAACTGGATACCACTTATTTTTTAGCCTCTAATGCTACTTCGGCCAATACTTGACTAGAGACAATTAGGTAATGCATTTGATGGAGCAGCTAAGAAGACAAGATGGGAAAATTTGGAAAAGCATATGGGATTTTATTGGAGCCTTGTTACAGGAAGATCGAGACAACATACTTCGATTGATTATTGGATACAAGTCAGAATGAAAAATCAGATACTAGCTAGAGGACCAACATGAGATGTGATTGGGGGAATGATGAGCCCATTTAATGACTTATTTGTGTAATAGGTTTATACTTTTAGAAGATATTTTAGGAGGTTCCTATGCTTTGATAAGGTTTTAATACCTTGTTTATATATTTTATGCCAAACTTTTAAATAACTCCTTAAGACTACTAATCATGGTTATAAACTTATACTTTATATTTTTGGATGGATAGATGAACCTAATGCATGACCTATGTTACTATGTGAAATATTCATGTTAATTATGCATGTTAATGAATGGATGTTTATCTTAATATCATGTGTGTGTGTGTGTGTGTGTGTGTGTGTGTGTGTGTGTGTGTGTGTGTGTGTGTGTGCACGTGCACATTCTAATGATGTCATGCAGAAGAGCAAGTCAACAGTTGAAGACCTTGCAACAAGAAGGTTCCAACATATCACTAAGTTTGAGACTAAAGTCTAAATTTGGAGACTTCAACAACCATCCTCAAGCAGCCATAAAGAAGTAATAATGGAACCTTAAATCTATTCTTCTTCAGAACTGAAGAAGAATATATTTTAAGGGTAGCTAGTTATGTTATATTTTATCTATAACAAAAAATAGACTTGATTGTTTCTACTTCAGAGCATAACTCCCTATTCTATGTTGTAATGAATCAACGTTCTCCTACTAGCATGGGAGTGGAATTGTTGTTAGTTAAGGTTAGTTATAGTTTCCCTTATAAATAATATGTAGGTATTCTTTCAAAAGAGTTAGAGAGAATTAGAAGAAATCACAGCCATTGTAACTTTCAGTTTTTAGTTTTCAGTAAAACAATTTTCAACCATTAAAATGTAACAACACTTTTGATTAATAACATGAAGTTTTAGTTTGGAAGCATATAGTTGAGTTTGTATAAGACTCACTAAGGGGGCTTATCTAGTGAGTATTATGTCAATACCAATTAGTAGTTTCTGTAAATGCATTAATTAGTTTCCATTTTGACAATTGTCTACCCCTGCAGCCACTAGGAAATATTTACTGTAATTGTTCATGCAACCAAAGCAGGAAGAGTAGTTCCTGCTTGTTGTCAATACATTTCCTTTCTGTTGTTCAATTTTATGTATTATGGTTGATAGTTGTTGTTAGTGTTTCAGTTATTTTCTTCCATGCACTTTACTTCTAACATTATTTCCTTTTCAACTGTAGAAGCATGACTACAAAATGAGTTCCCAGTGCATACATTTTGTAGGCCCATTTCATTTAATACTTCCTTGGGTTGACAAGAAATGAATCTTTGAGATGAATATATCAGCTACTTGGCATGGATGCGTAATCCCCGAGTTAAGGTTTTATAGCCTAGCTATTTAAGCCATGTAGGAGACCAACAATGAGCATGAGTTCGTCTCATACTCCCGCTAAAGTGGGGGCTAGATGTACCATCCTAAATTGTAAGCACCTAATTTAAGGATTATTTTGTTCCCACTTTGGTGTATTTTCTATGGTAGGACCTCATATGGCACTTAATGGGTACCTAAATTCAAATATGGGTCCTCCATTCATTTCAATCTTGCTTAAAATTGAGTTTAGTCCTTATTTCTTGGTGTTCTTCTCTATCTTTCCTCCAATCCCATAATTTATTTCATCACCTAGGCCCTATATCCCTATTTTGTGGTCTTCATGACCTCCTATGACCTCAGATTGAGTTGTACCCAAGAATCCTGTGTTAAAGTAAAAATGTATTTTCACTTATTAATTACATGATTATTGATTTAATTATTAAGTCACTTTTTATCTCTAGTTCACTTAAGCTAAATTTTAGGCATATAATAATTAACTATATTATTAATTATTATCATGCAACCTAGGTTTCTCCACCTTTTGGGTTTTTGATCTCCTTTATAAGGATTGATCTCTTTGTAATTCCCTCTAATCTCTCCCTAAATAAATATTTCATCTTTCAAATCATTATGAGTTGTGTCTTCATTCTTTGCTTTTGTGACAGGTATTTTACATATAGTGGATCTTGGTGATTGAATTCTTCAAATTCTAACATGGTATCAGAGCCTTGTTGTTGCAACCCGTTCTTGAGTTTTTTGAAGATTTTTTGGAGCGTTGAGGGTTTCAAGTTTTCAGAGTTTTTTGTATGGATTTGGGGGGAGATATTTTTTGGATCACTTTGGGCACAAACCGACCTCATAGTTGTGCTCAAAAGGCCTAAAAACCCCTATTT
>MU214118.1:449490-472658 GCA_018584345.1 Thuja plicata | reverse complement strand
TATATATATATATATATATTCCTTGGTACCTCCGTCAAATTTGGTAGTCCCACCACCAGATTTAGCTGAGATCACTTGGAGTTCTTGTTATGGAGCCCTCTTCGGTGTTTTTCTTGTATCTTGAGAAAACAGAGGCATTTTTGGCCAAATGAGATATCGTTAGAAAGATGGTTTTGAGCCCTATCTGATTTTCTAGGTTTGGTTTTCTGATTTTTCTGTATTGCAGGGGTTTTTGCTAGTCAAAGTCAGGATTCCTTTTTGCACTCTGGTCACCATATCTTTCTCCTTCGAACTCCATATTTCAAATTCTACATATCGTTGGAAATATGGTTCTGTTCTCCTTCTTCTTGTATGGGTCTCATCGCCAGAATATTCTCTAGGTATATTTTATTCATGTTTTTTTTTCTTTTTTGCAATCTGGTGGAATCTTAGATGTTTCAGGTCTTGGGATCATTTTCCTTGCATGGGATGACTCTTTTTTAGCTATTATATATGTTCTTATAGCTTTCAGTCATTCCTGCACATTGTAGACATCATTCTGTAACATTTCTTTTTTGCAAACACATTGAGATATAGTGCCATCATTGCATGCTTGGGTTCTAGAATATTTTGTGCCAGTTTGTACTTGCACTACATAATAAAGTGCCATGGGGGGTTTGTCTACATTTGTCAAGTCAGTGCTCCTTTCATGACATTAGCCTCATTATGTGTGTCCAGAGATTAATCATCATCGACACCATCCTTTATATATGCTTGTACTTTTTTCAACTTGAAGTTATTCTTGGCAGCCTTTTTTAGTGTACCTATCATACCTCTCCGTGCTCAACATTAGGGGGGGTGTTTTATGTTGGTTCTAATGCTTCCTTGGTTTGATGGAGTGAGCTATGTATTCAGTATTTGTTCCTATGTACTAGGCGGATGTAGTGGATGGGTCCCTATGCATTTTAGTGAGATAGATCATTTACCATATAGACACTTCTTTCATTCCTATTTTGGAGGCATCCTTCCATCTTTTGATCAACTCTTCAAACTTTGGTGTTTTTTTCCATCTGTATCTTCGAGTTTTGAAGTTTGCCTTGTTTTCCATCCTAATTCAAGTAGTGTCATTTGAGGGCACTCATACAGATTACAATCTTCTCTACCTGATCAGATTCTATTTTAGTGGAGGTTCCAACAGTTATTCTTTGATAATGTTTGCAGCTTCATGCTTCAGTGGTGTTCTACATGTTCTTCTTTTGATAAAATCTTTAGACTTTGGTGTTTTTGCCATCTGTATCTTTGAGTTATGATGTTTGCCTTTGTTTGTCATCCTAATTCAAGTAGTGTCATTTGAGGGCACTCATGTAGATTTCAGTCTTCTCTACCTGTTCTTTGTTCCTATTTTATGAGACATTCTCTAGCTTGGAGGCTTCTTCAGTCCTTCACTAGGATTCGTCTCTTTTCAGAGAGGGGTTTTTCCCACTGGGTTTTCTCCTTTTCTCCTCTTTACAGAGATCTTTTGTACTTGGGTACCTGATTAGGCCATGTTGTCAAGACCCATTTCCCGCTTTCAATAGTTGTTTCTAGGTTTTTAGCTTCTTCCCAAGTTTATCTTAAGGGGGGTGTTAGAATAAAAAGGTATTTTCACTTATTAATTAAATCATTATTGATTTAATTACTAAGTCACTTTTTATCTCTAGTTCACTTAAGCTAAACTTTAGGAATATAGTAATTAATTCTATTATTAATTATTATCATGCAACCTAGGTTTCTCCACCTTCTAGGTTTTAAATCTCCTTTATAAGGATTGATCACTTTGTAATTATTAATTCTTTTGTAATTCCCTCAATTCTATCTCTGAATGAATATTTCATCTTTAAAAACATTGAGTTGTGTCTCCATTCTTTTCTTTTGTGACAGGCATTTTACATATAATGGATCTTGGTGATTGAATTTTTCAAATTCTAATACCATGCACCTACCCTATTTCCCAGACACCTTGTTCAAAATATTGGTTTCTTCTCCTAGGTACAAAAAATCATTGGTGTTCTGTCCCTGAGGATTGGTGCCCAAATTTGGCTCAGGGTCATATATTGGGATATTAGCAACAAATTTAGCCCTATGGTCAGCCTTCTTGAATTTTAATACTCAAAATAGTATGAGATATATATAAACACCATATCTCTCCTCATTTTGGCATCCATGAATCCATTATCATGATCAAGCTACCAAGTGCAAGGAATAAAATCAAGTTCAAGAGCCATCAAATCATCAAAGTCCAAGCATTCAAGATTATTCAAGCATTCTTCTCAAGCATCCAAGGTGTTTCTCTTCCATAGATCTAGCTTCTTTCCCCATTGGAGGCCAAAAAAGGAGTTTTTCTATCAAGGAAGAAGATCCACATTCATCTAATTTTATTCAAATCTTCTCTCTCTCCTCCTCAATCCAACATTGCGATGAATTACAAAATCAATTGTATGAGGTTTTGTCTTTCATGATTTCCTTTTGGGTTTTTGTGTGTAGTGAAACCTATTACAACAACATATTTTATCCCATTCAAATTAGCATTTGCATTACCAAGGTATAATATACTTCATTTTCTAGATATAGCCTATGCTACATGACAACATGATTTATTTTATTTCATTTAATTTTAAGGTTGATTCCTTAATAGGGGTTTGAATAAGGCAAACCCCTCTATTCAACCTTCTTCCTCATTTTTCTGTGTGCAGGAATAGGTTACAAAGCTATTAGAAGAAGTATGAGAAGATTAGATACAGTCGAAGAACCCCAAAAATGCCAACATCGCTAGGTAAAGAATGTTAGGATTAGGTAATACTGAGAAGGGGGGTGAATCAGTATTACAAAACTTAATTAAACTTTTCAACCAATTGAACATAAACCATATGCATTCACAAATGAAAATAACATAAGCAAATAACACAATACTCATAGCACCATTATTTGTTGTCGAGGAAATCCTAGCCAAGGGAAAACCCCAGTGGGGATGGTACACACAAGCATGCACTAAAGTATAGTGTCCCTATTAGGAGACCTAGCCCTGTTAGGAGATGAATATTACATTGTACATTTCCTTGTCAAAGTAATAACAACCCTGTTAAAGGTATACAACACCCTGTTAGGGGCCAACTGAGCATACAACTCTTACAATATAGTTCTGTAACAAAATATTCTCAGTAATGAACAAATCAAGAATCTCTAATGCTTAGATAGTTTCAGTCATAGTTCTTCAATGATCTCTATCATCCTCTGCTCTTCCATTCATATATCACATCCAAAAACTCTACTCACGACTTCATCTTCGCTCAACAAAAAGATCTTACATATATATCTTTCTTCTTTACCAAGCCAACTCTCAAATACAAATATTACATAGTCGACTCTTAATACAAAATACATTTAATAAAGAAAATATCAAATGCATAGTCGGTGCTCTTACATAATCAAAATATAGGTTATCAACAATCATAATCCAACTCCAATTTCCAGGAGTCCACGTCATACTCCATGAATCATCGCTTATGTCCAGCTGCTCAGTATCATTGTTCTGCCATTGTCTGTCTGTCTTCAAATCTCTCTAACACTGTAAACATTACCAAAACAAAATAGATCTTAGGTGGAGGTCACACATACCCCATACTATCTTCTTCTAAGCTCACTTTCTGTAACTCATCGATCTTGATCTTCGATACTTAAAA
Source organism: Thuja plicata (assembly GCA_018584345.1). Classification (NCBI taxonomy): domain Eukaryota; kingdom Viridiplantae; phylum Streptophyta; class Pinopsida; order Cupressales; family Cupressaceae; genus Thuja; species Thuja plicata. Next base: position 468,960 of record MU214118.1, on the reverse strand, counting down.
TACCTTTGTATTTCTACTTTCATACTTAGCCAATTTCAGAGTCACCAAAACTTAACTTTAAAGGAATCGACCAGTAAGCTAAATGTGTTGCCATAAATGAAAAACAAAAAGTGAATCATATCATACAAAATTTATCACTTTCCAACAATCTCTCCCTTTGGCATTGATGGCAACACTTAACGAAAAAATGACTAAGTGTTCCAACAAAACAAACATTGTCTCTCCTTCTTCTTTCTCTATTTTGTTTTTCACTTCTCACTTATACATTATCTTCTCCTCTTCTCCTATATTCATTTTTCTGTTCTTTCTTCTCCCCCTTTGACAACAATGACAAAGGCGCATAAAAAGTAATAAAACTAGTGCTTGCTTACCAATTTTAGAATATCTTGAAAGGAATCTTCCAAGATCTTCACTTCTGTACTCCATGAATTAAGCAATAGCTGACTAACATGAATTAGTCCATTTAATGCAAATGATGTTGTCTTTTCTTCTTTCAACTATGTTGGCATAGAGTTAGCCAATTATTCTGCATTATTCTCCATGTGTGATAAGTGGGCTTCAATAATTGATAGCTTAGGAGTGATTAAACTCTTTAGTAAACCAAACCTTGTCATAACTCCCCCTTTCTCAATATCTAATACATTTAGTATAGCCAAAATTCTTGTTACTGCTTTGTCGAACTCCATTATAGATTGTGAAGAGGTCTCACAACTGTCCATAATGTTGTTCAAGGCTGCCTGTCCTTGGCAATAATGTCTTCAATGTTTTGAACATGCCTGATAGGATTCATGCAATGTGCAACACAACTCTTAGAATTTGCAGTAAAATTTCTTAGAATGCCCAAGTCCCATGAGATAGACTGGAAAAATTAAATAGCTTTTTCTCTGAGTAGTTCTTTTCCGCCTTTCCTTCTGCAATCTTTACCAAGTTCTCATAATGTCCATCAAACGCATCAAGTGCCAAATTCAGGTTCTCTACATCATCTCTGTTCTGGAAAACAATAGGTACTGGGAGCAATCTATTCACAGTATCAATTTCTCTAGACATCAGCTTGGTTTTCTTGTCAGATCTCTCCTTTTTTTTAGTAAGTGCAGTAAAATCCAATTTTACTAACTCATCCTCATCCATGCAATCAATATCCATATCAATAGATTTGTCTTTACTTGCCAACAATAAGGTGGAAGATGTGTCAACTTCATTCTTGACTTCATCATTTGCTTTTTCTTCTTTCTGCTCCAATTCTTTCTATCCTTCTTCCTCAGTCACTGTATTATTTTCTTCAAATGGGTCCTTCTCATCATGTGAAGTGTCAAGAGTCACAGGCACACTAAAAACATAGAAATCTAGTTGCATATCAAATTCTCTCTTCTCAGCACTTGCCTCAGTTGTCTTTGAACTCTCTCCCATTCCTAAGGGTGTAGGCAAATTAGTTGTAGGAAGTGGGGTCTTCTTAGGAGTAATTTTCATTAATATCTACTCCAATGCTTTCTGAGTCTCTTCAGTAACTTCATCATATTTTCTTTCCATAATCTTCAATAGTCTAGTCTTAGTTCTCAATAAAGGTTTCAGTTCTTTAAATATTATGTCTCTTTCTTGCATAGAAACTACAGGCAACATATTATCAATTTCTTGATTTCTGATGGTTTCATCCTCAATCTATGCTAGTTGTTTCCTAGTCTCCAATCTACAAATAACTCTCCAGGTACACTGCCCTCAATCTCCAATAGATTCTTCTTGAAAAAAAGTAAATGTTTAACTACAATATCTTCAATCTTAAGTTTATCAATTTCCTCATACATGTCATAGTATTTGTTAATAGATACTAACTTCCCTTGCTTGATATCTCTCTTCTCAATCATCTTCAAGTCAGGTTTCCATAAATGCTTGTCACTTTGAGGTTTCTTCTCTTCTCTCGCAATGTTTTGTTCTTTAGGTGGTGAAATCTATCTGCTGGATCTAGTATTCACTCTAGGAATAATCTTTACTGCCTGTGAGGTCTGCTATGGTGGAGGGGAGGTTCTATCAATAACCATAGGAGGTGGATTGTCTACCATCACTACTTCAGGAGGTGGAAGAGCTGTAGTAGCAATACTTGCCAATCCAGAAGATTGCTCTTAAATACATACTCCATGATGTCAGCCACAGTCATACCTAAGCTCACTAGAGCTCAATCCACAAAATAAGGGGCTGGATATATTATGATATCTTCATCCAATGCTCCCCCTAAGGCCATGATTGGCCAATTAGGTTGATTCTACTTTGTTACCATCAGGCAAAGATCCAGTAGCATTTACTGTCTCTCCCTGAACCAATGTCTCACTTGTCTCTTTGATCTTCCATATCTTACCATTGTTGTTATCCTCTTCTTTCTAAAACAACTATCAAAATCATTCTTTAAATATACAACACTCTTACCAATATCATTTCCATTCTTTTGTATATTCATAGGATGTGGTACTCTTCTGTTGTTTTCTCCTTTATACTTGCAAAACTTCGCTATATGACCTGGATTATTGCATTTGTAACATATAGGAGGTCTTCTTTCTTGATTTACTTGCAACTTACAACAATTTGCAATGTGTCCAAGATTATTACATTTATAGCATGTAGGTTTCATTGTAGGTTCTCTTCCATTGTTTTGTCTATATCCAAATTGATTAGGTTTCCTGCATTCTGCTTTCTTGTGCCCATATCCATTACAAGTAAAACAACAACCAGAAAAGGTCTTAAGAGGGGCATTACATCTGCAAATTCTTTTCATGTGTCCAAATTTGATACAACCAAAGCATCTACCATTGAAGGGTTTGATCTTCTCTCTAGGTTCTTCAATAGTAGGTTTTTCAACATCAATCTTTGCATTAGATTTCTCTTCTTGTTTCTTCGAACATTCAGCTTCATTGAATCCAACACCAGTCATATCACCTTTAGGTTTCTGTTTGTCTCTTTGTTCATTGATCAAATCACTGCTAGTGTGAAGTTTCTCAATGTGTTTATTTGCCTTAACAAGTTCATATTTTATGATCTGATTGTATTTCTCCAGTTCTAGATACTTGTTCTTGTAGTTGTCAGCCTCATTCTTCATTTGTTCTATCAAAGTATTTTCACTATTCAAATCTTCTTCAATCTTCTTCTTAGCATCTTTTTGTAATTAAATCTCTTTAGTCATGACTTCATTCTCAAGCTTTAAGGTTTCTTTTTCTTTTTCAAGTTGCTTCATTTGATCCGAATTGTCTTTGTCCAAATCTTCTTTTATCTGAACCACAAGATTGTGTCTCTGACTTCTGGAAAGTTCAAGATGGTCTCTAAGTTTCTTAATAAGTCTCTCAGCTCTTTGCATGTTGAATCTTAATTCTCCATTCTCTGCTTTTGCTTTATCAAGGTATTCAAGTGCAACATCAAAGTTTTCTTTCAAACTATCTAAATCCATTCTGATCTCCCTTAAGTTGTTATACTTTCTCTCCAAGGGCCAAAAGCTCTGATACCAATTGTTAGGATTAGGTAATACTGAGAGGGGGGGGGGGTGAATCAGTATTACAACACTTAATTAAAATTTTCAACCAATTTAACATAAACCATATGCATGCACAAATGAAAAGAACATAAGAAAATAAAACAGTACTCATAACACTATTATTTGTTGTCAAGGAAACCCTAGCCAAGGGAAAACCCCGGTGGGGATGGTACCCACAAGCATGCACTAAAGTATAGTGTCCCTATTAGGAGACCTAGCCATGTTAGGAGTTCAATATTACATAGTACACTTCCTTGTTAAAGGAATAACAACCCTGTTAAAGGTATACAATACCTTGTTAGGGGCCAACTGAGCATACAACTCTTACAATATAGTTCTGTTACAAAATGTTCTCAACAATGAACAAATCAAGCATCTCTAATGCTTAGATAGTTCCAGTCATAGTTCTTCAATGATCTATGTCATCCTCTACTCTGCCATTCGTATATCACATCCAAAAACTCTATTCATGACTTCATCTTTGCTCAACAAAAAGATCTTACATATATATCTTTCTTCTTTACCAAGTCGGCTCTCAAATACAAATATTACATAGTCAGCTCTCAATACAAAATACATTTAATAAAATAAAATATCAAATGCATAGTCGACGCTCTTACATAATCAAAATATAGGTTATCAACAATCATAACCCAACTCCGATTGCCATGAGTCCACGTCATACTCCCTGAATCATCGCTTATGTCCAGTTGCTCTGTATTAGCGTTTTGTTGTTGTCTGTCTATCTTCAAATCTCTCTAACTTACTATAAACATTACCAAAACAAAATTGATCTTAGGTGGAGGTCACACATACCCCATACTATCTTCTTCTAAGCTCTCTTGTAGTAACTCATCGATCTCAACCTTTGATACTCAAATTACCTCTGTATTTTTGCTTCTGTACTTAGCCACTTTTAGAGTCACCAAAACTTAACTTTAAAGGAATCGATTAATAAGCCATATGTGTTGCCATAAATGACAACCAAAAAGTGAATCACATCATACAAAATTGATCACTTGCGAACACAAAATGCCATTTGCATTCTGTCCCCAAGTACATGGTGACTTTTCATCGTGTCCCCTACATTCTCAACTCAGATTTCACACATAGGTCAGATATGTACTCTGGTTTCCATTTTGCATATTTTTTCTCACTGCCAATCCGTATCAATCTGTTATGTCCATTTTTTTAGTAACTTGTCTAGATTGTCATCTATATTACATCTTCTCTTTCCACTTTCATCAATCACATATTTAGTGAAGGATCATTGTCCCCATTTAGTGCTTAAGTCACCTCTTGAGCCTATTAGGGGCATCTTCCTTTTGAATGTGCAATTGTGAAAATGGGAGGTGATTTATCTATTTGCATTACTTCCCTTTTCCTCGAGTGTACAAGTGAAATTTTTTGTGATAACACTTACCTAAGACAAGGGTGATCCCACAATAGTGGGTTACACTTTTTCAGATGAAGGAATTCCTCACATATCTGTGAGGGGGAGGATTTAGTCAAGTACTTTTGATAGAAAGCACCTGATTGTTTCGATCGAAATGTTCTTAGTTTCGATCGAAGCTACCTTTTTTGCTTAGTTTCGATCGAAACTAAGTTAGTTTTGATCGAAACTAACTAGTCAAAATTTTGCTATGGTTTTTACCCATATGCATATTAAACTAAGAAACTACTTTCGATAGAAAGTAGTTTCGATCAAAACTAAATAGTTTCAATCAAAACTAAATAGTTTCAATCGAAACTACTTTCTATTGAAACCCCCAAAATTGAGGCCATCTGCAAAGGCTAACATCAATATGAAGTTTTCATGGCTTCGGGGCTCAAGCGCAGGGCTCAAATGGAAGAATAGGGACACCTCCTTTTGCATCGCACAAGTACTCTGAACGAGCTTTCTAACGAATATAGATTTGACAAATCTTGAATTAATTAGGTCTATGTATTTTGACGTGCATCAGATGTAGGTTTTTATCGAATATAAACTTCTAGGTTTGACGTTCAATGAAAAATAGTAGAAAATATAAATTTTTTTCAGAAATAATAGTGCCCTCCGGCTTCGAGTCTTCTTTCTATCAAAAAAAAAATGAATTTCGATAAATACACAACAAGTTATCAGCTACGCAGTCAAGGTATGTCAAAATTACGGTTGACTCTACTTCAAACATTCATAAAATATGCAATAATCATGATAATGTCGTCAAACCAATTGCATACCCTTTGTATGGATGTTCAAAAACCAAATTCGAAAGAAGCGCATTGATATCTATTTTAGAAAAAAAGTTATGTTGTACGAAGTCATTGTACCTTTTTGAAAATGACGTTTACAGCAACATAGCAGTTTTAGTGGGGGAAAAAAACCATTAAAATCAATTCAAAAAAAAAAAATTTAGAATCTAGACAGAAAATCCTAAAAGACTCTAGTTTACTTCATCTTTCGATTTCAAAGAGTTTAATGATAATATGCATCTAAATGTGAAAGTTTTTCTCAAAATGTAGACTTTAATGTCTGTTTAGACAAAAAGTGTAACCCACTATTGTGGTATCACCCACAAATGAATAATAGATTGGTGAAATTCTCTGCAAGGAAACTACGGTCACACAAAACTATTGGAAATGTATTATGTGCAAGGTGACTAAGAGGGGGGTGGGGGGTGAATCAGGAACCAATAAAACTTATTATCTTTTATCCTTTATTAGATTGGCTAATCTAATTGCATGCATGGAACATAAAGGAAATAATTTGCATTCATAACACATGACACAATATTTGGCTACCCATAAACCTTCCAAATAGAAAGTAAAATTGGGGTGAGGATGATACCCACAAGATTTAGTACTGCAGTATAAATTTAGCCTATTAAAGCTTATAATTGACCACTTCTGGTGGCCTGCCCTATTAGGAGCAATAATGACTGTTAGGTCCACCTTATGAAAGGATTTTGTACAATACAATTAAGTATGCAACTCTATTAGGATATTTGTAAAGGATTGTTAAGTCCACCCGATCAGAGGATTTTGCTGATGCACCTGTTAGGATGAACTAGTAGATGATCTTTCTATGCAACTCTGATTTGTTGAATAAGATCCTTTGTTGTAAAACTGATCACCTGAATGTGATAGATGAGTCTCTTCTGTACTTTTATACTTATGTAATCTTTTAATCAATCTGCCACTTCATATTCACATATATATACTTATTTCACACACATTTGGATAAAAAAGTACCTTACATATATATCTTATCCAAAATAAATAACTTCACAAGTCGGCTTTCATGATATACAATGATATTAAACAATATGTGCTAGGTCGGCCCAATACTGTCACTCAGGTCTAGTAGTCCACTCAGGTGTAATACTGACACTTGGGTAATACGCTGGCACTCAGGAAAACTCTGTCAGTCGGGTCATACTGATCACTCGAGTAACATTGTGTGCTTGGGTCATACTGTTCTAAGCTGCTCGGTCGACACTGTAACTGCTCGGGTTACACTTTAGGCTGTTGGCTTGGTCAACACTGTAAAACAGATTACTAAGTGTTTTGGCACTAATTGACAACATGTCTTTCCATAAGGTTCTACAATCTCCCCCTTTGGCATTAGTGACAAAAACACTTATCATACAACTCTGAATCTGATAGGTCAAAACTCCCCCTTACCATCTGCTTGGGTACTTGCTCGGGTTTTGACACCTGCTCTATTGCTCGGTTACAACTGACCCTATTTTTGGTTTTTCAAAATTGTTTTTGTAATTTACTATATATACACACACACACACACACACACACACACACACACCTTCTTCTATTCTCTTCTGTACATGTATTTCCTTATATGTATATACAATAACTCCCCCCTTGTTTTTGACACAAATGCCAAAAGAGTATATCTACAAGGTAATTCTAAAATAGGATAGGAAATCACAATGTACCTTCAAAATTTGAGACAAAGTATTTTCCCAATTGTCTTGCAACACCTTCAGGATGTGCAACTCTATCTGTAGTTTTGCTGACAACTCCATCATAAGTTCTGCAACTGAGAAATTGTTGTCATGAATGAGTGTCTTGGCATGAGCAATACGTTTCTGCATTGCATCCATATGTGGAAGGAGTTGGCTCTAGATAGCTATAAGGGATTCCCTTGTTCTTGCTTCTTCCCTTAATAACTCATCTTGTAGATCAGTCAGATATTTGATCTTCATAAAGTGTGCTGAGCTTGTACTCGGATCAAGTCCCAATTGATTTGCACTTGCCTTCAGATCTGCATCAACCTTTATCAACTTATTCTCGATTTCCATAGTAAAGTTGGAAGTGTCACTCAACTTTACAAATAATGCCACTACATTGTTCACCCTTACCTAAGACAAATGAAGAATAGATTGGTAAAATTCTCTACAAGGAAACTAGGGGTACACAAAACAACTATCAAGGAGAAAATAAACCACTCTTCACAAACACTAGGGCTTGAAAAGCTTAATTTTTCTCTTGGATGTTTGAAAACGTTGTATGCAAATGAGTGCCAAAATGTGTTTATATAGTTGTCGAGGCTAAGTGATGCAAGCAATTCATCACTGGCAAGTCATCTAGCTAGGTTTAATGTGTAGTCATGACCCTTCAAGGAATTGAGCTTTTAGTTGTTGAGAGTAGTCATTTCACCATGACATCCTTGGACCCCCAAAAATATGATCCCTAAAACAGACAGGGACAAACAAGCGGGACTTGGGGAATCAAGGGTTTCATGTTGGCACAACATCCCCGAAACTTTGACCTCCAAAATACAAAATAAACAACAAAAGAAAAGGAAAAGGGATACTTCCAAGGATTAAAGATAACTCTCTCTCTCTCTCTCTCTCTCTCTCTCTCTCTCTCTCTCTATTAATTAAAATTTATTGCCACTCTTCAAAGAACACTCTTCAACACATTCTTACATTGACTTTCAATAACACAACAATCAATCAATGATATTTACTGTCACCAACATCTCAATATTCATTACCAACCCATTATATTTTTTTATTGTTAATTCAATCAAGAGGATTGAAAAAGAGGAGGTAAAGGTTTGAGTTGTGAACCAATGACACTCTCCTAGAGTAATTACTAACTAGGGATAAGAAGATCCAAAATTTTCAAGAATGAAAAGTGGCGTGTTAGGAAGAGAGAGATGATTTATCTTGATTATATAAGGTGCAAGGAAGGGAAGTTGAAGAGAAAGGAATTGAAATGGTATTTGATGCCTAGTTTCCTCCACCCTCTTATAGTTAGTGACTAAGACGTAATTGACTGAGACGTAAGGAAGTCTTGAACTTTAATTCCTGTTCAATATATTCCTTAGTGTTTTTTAGTATCACACCAATTCTCCTTGTATTAAATGGAACCAAATAATACTTCCTTGTATGTATTAAAGACATAGTTTTTACAAAAGGCACATCATGAATCCATATAACAAGGTTATACATTTTGGATATGACAATATATTTGAAAGTCAACTTTGTCAGTGCCCTTTTTTCGTAGTCATGTCAACTTTTAGATCCACAACCCATTATCTATCCATTATCAAATCTCAATTGTTAGTGTTTTATCTCAAAATTTCATCAAATAAAATTTAATTTAAAGTACATAAATTATCTTTATTTATGCTTAAAAGTGCTTTTGAACTTAATTGTGTAGAATTTTTGGGATCAAAATTTTAAATCATACTACATGATACATCATTTAAAAAAATACATATTTATTTGTATCATTTCTTTTATATTATAAAAAGTTTATTTTCACTTGTTTAAATAATTAAAATAAATAGATAATATTTATTTATTATTTATTAAATAAGTGTTTGGTAAACTTTTTAATGTGATCGGTAACACTAACACATCACACCCTCCAACCCCCACATGAAACACTCTTTGACCTAGAGCTATGAACCGACAAGGCCACAATTAGGGGTCCTCATCCCTATTCAACAACTTGAGGCTCAAACTCATGAGCACATTGGATCAACGAAGACATAAGCCCATAATCAGAATGGCTCAATGGGGCTTTGAAAATTGGTGGACACAACAATGACACCATCACTTAACCATCACAATAAATGGTGAACCCAAAAATACAACATTTAAGATATTTCTATCATGATTCAATTGTGTAATTTTTGAGTCAAACTCAATGACTCATTTTTCACAAGTAGTGGTTCAGAAGAACCCATCTCTCATGATAATGGAGAGTACACTTAGCACTCATTACATCTAGGCGATGCTCATAGAGGTGAAACATTGTACCAACCTGGAATGCCACCTATCCTAGTACTACTCCAACTCAAGCCGCTTAACCATGAATTTTCACCCAAGGTTAAGACCACTTAGCTTGGTACCCCATTTGTAAAACCTTTGGCAAGTGTTGTGTCTTATGAACCATTCATTATCGAGCACCATTAGCTAATGAATGGTTCATAAGGCACACAACTTGTAGAAGGTTTTGCAAATGATATAACAAGCTAAGTGGGCTTAACCTTGGGAAAACTCCATGGTTATGCATCTTTAGTTGGAGTAAAACTGAGATGGGTGACCTTTCGGGAAGGCCCAATACTTCAACTCTATGAGCATCATGTAGACACAATGATTATTAAGTGTACCATTCAATCTCATGATAGATGGGTTCTTGTGAACCTACTCGTGAAAAATGATTCAACGAGTTTGACTTAAAAATTATACAGTTGAATCCTGATAGCAATATAAAATTTGACTTGCTGTGAAAAATATCTCCTGCTTATCAATATAATAGTTTCCTCATTATTTTTTCTAGTTAGAGTTCCACCTATTATTCTTTCACCAAAATTCATTTTGATCTTTTGCCCAAATCCCTTCTCAACCAAGAATTGATTTTCCAACAAAATATCATTGAATCTTAAAAGAGAGTTCCTTCTAAGTGGGGCTATTTATTGCATCCTTGCGTCTCTCTAGGTACTCATAATGTCGAGAATAAGCTAACTTGGAATAAGCATTTGAGTATATATTTTTCTCCTAGTTAATATATATTAATTATATTACTCACCCTTTGTGATACATCATCAATGAGAGTCAAGATCTCTCTACAAGTAGCAATATCCATTGACAAGATACAAATTCAAAGAATACTCTTTATTACACTTACACGTAAACTTGCAACAACAAAATCATCAATCATTTTTCTATTGCCATCTACTTATCAAATTCATAACCAATATTTAATTTGCTTTATTGTTAATCTAATCATACAACTTAAGTATGACATAAGAAAACATTATTATTAATTTCTTCATACTCTTTAATACCACCTCAATTTTATTAATGCTTAAACTTATAATTTTCCTCCAAGAATATTAATTTTGTTAGGATTTCACCCATCAATCTTTCACCAAAATCCCTTGCCTCAATTTATTGATATTTTGCCCATCTCAAAAGAGAGTTCCTTTCAAATGGGGGCTATTCATTGCATCCTTGCTTTTCTCCACATACTCATAATGTGGGTTGTTAGGTCCTACTTATTTATTCTAGTCCTCCACAAGGTCCACTTTCCACATGCTGACCAACCCTCATAAAAACTCTCTTATATGCGTAAAAGACCATCAATATGGAGAGCATGCTCATGCAAGACAATGAATTAACCTTATTGAAAAGGTGGTACAAAAGCCAATCGAAACTTAAAAGGTAAATGAAGTTTCTCAATCCATTTCCCAATTATTAGCTTTGTTTGTATTTGCACGTTATTAAGGGGGAATTTAACATTCTCATCATAGTTATTTAATATTTTTTGGGGTCCACATTTACCTGGATTACCAACTATTCATAACTCATAATGTCCACTTGGCCCGCCCCATTTCCCGGCTCTGAAAGTTCCAAATAATTCAAGTACAACAATAAATGAGGTTTATTATTTTAATCGGAAAACTACTTGGCGGCAATTATTTTATTCGGGAAATTAATTGGCGGCAATTATTTTAGTCGGGAAATATTTGTCAGCGACTGTCTACGGTATCCCATGCATATGCTTTGCAATATTCAACTGGCAAAACCTCTGAGGTTTTGCAGACCGAAAAATAAAATAAAATAAAAATTATTTTTATGCCTTTCTGCATGCACAACAGTTGAGGTAGGTTACTACAAATAATAACAGTGGACTGGAATATGAAACCCTAGTTTTATTTGTTTTAAATGTGTAGAAGATCTGGAGTGGATTGCAGCTGTTGCTCTGTGGTGGCAGTCATGTCTGCCATTAAAGGCTGTTTCCAATGACAGTTTTCAATCGCTTTCCATACGGAATTGACTTTTTAAGGTACGCTTTAGTTTTATTTTCTCTGGAAAATGAATAAATAGTTGAGTTGAATAATAGTTTTGAAAGTTAATGAAGCGAAGAATGATGAGGCTTTAGAGTAGAACATGACATTTGTTAAAGTGTTCCTGTTGGAAAATGTGCATTTTAGTTGCTTGTCTGAAAGAACTGTTTGAGAGCAAATGGAGTCAAGAATGGTAAGTTTTTAGTTTGAAGATTGTCTTTTGTCGGGAACATATATGCATTTTGATTTATCTCTGAAACTAGTGCTTGAGCGCTAGTGATGCAGGGTATAGTGTCCATTTTCCGCTTAAGTATGAGATATTTCAGACTTTTCATATAAGAAAGCCGTGGAATAAATGTTTTTAGAGTAAATATTGGGAAGAATAGTTTGGTTCTGGTTTCAGATAGCAGAGTTTTAGAGTTTTTAACGTCTCGAATGATTTCCTTTTTATTTATCAGATGCCAGCATTTGAGAGCAAATGTTGGGAAGAAGAATGAAGAAATATTGTAAAACAACATATATTTCAATTTGATCGTGTCCGAAAGGTGCAAGCTTCATTATTTCCGTGTAATAGGTGTTTGAGAGCAAAAGGTGGGAAGAGAAGTAAGGGCACGGTCAACTGTAGATATTTACAGTTGGTTATATCTGCAATGTGGGCGTTTTTATGATTTCTCTGAAACAAGCTTTTGAGAGGATATGGTGTGAAGGATAGCGGGATTCTGTATAAAACAGCAGATATTTTAAGTTTCTTGAGTCCTGAAATGTGTGCATTAAGTATTTGAAACGAAAGTTATCCGAGGACCGAAGGTCAATGTGTATATGCATTTTGTTTCCTGGAAAAAAGAGCCTGAGGCAAAGAATGCAAGGGCAGTGAAGATTGATTCCAGAAGAGCGGTTGTTACAATTATTTATGGAATATGCGTATTAGAGACGAAATGGACAAGAAAATCAAGGTAAATTTTCGTTTCTTTTTCTGAAAAAAATTGTTTTGAGAGCATAGAATGCAAATAGTATGGAGATCTTCTAAATCGATAGTTATTTCAAGTTATAAAAGTCTGAAATAAGTTGTTTCAAGATTTAGAAGTATGTTTTGCTGGGAAAAGGGTATTTTTGTTTTGCTGGGAAAAGAGTATTTTTGAGCTCCAGGCCTGTGATATCTGGTATTTGGTCAGGTTGCTTGAGGGGTGAAGTGTTCGCATTGTTACCGGAAGCTGGCGAGTTAGAAGATATGGTTTGCTGGGAAAAGAGTATTTTTGAGCTCCAGGCCTGTGATATCTGGTATTCGGTCAGGTTTAAGGGTTGAAGTGTTGGCATTGTTACCAGAAGCTGGCGAGTTAGAAAATTGTTGAGGAAAGAACAGCCCTTTTTTCAAGTTCAGAAAACTTTTCAATGAGAATTTCTTTGAGAGTTAATTCTCCTTCGGGTCTGCAAACTAGGAAAATCGCCTAGATACGACCATGTATGGTGCACTAGGGGCGTTGCAACTGTTTAATTATGTTCAGAGCTTTATAATGAGTAGTAGTTGGGTAGGGTGTTACTGGTGAGTGTACAGAGAGTTTTTGGCCAGGATGTTGTACCAGAATATTTATGAAGATGCCCAGCTCAGTTGTACGTGAAAGAATGTCTTACACAATATTAAACTAAGTACATTTGACTGCTTAGTATTGTCTTTGACCAATTACATTTTTATTGGCTAGTTTGCATTCTCACTAAATTATTACAGCGAGGTTCTATTTATGCATAATTTGATTTTGAGGCGGGTAGGCTCAGGGCTCAAAGGCTAAACAAGGCTTATTGGGTAACTCAAGTTCAAAGCTTGGCTGGGGAGAAATTCGGCAGCAGGGGAAATACAGTATCGTCTTTGACCAATTACATTGTGATTGGCTAGTTCGCTATCTTCGGTGAATTATTACAGCGAGTTTATATTTATGCATTAGTTGATTGTGAGGTGGGTGGGTTCAGGGCTCAAAGGCTAAATCGGGCTTATTTTGAAACTCAATTCCAAATCTTGGCTGGGGAGAAATTCTCCAGCAGGGGAAACACAAGTAAGTACTCACAGGCATGCGATCCCCATGAGATGAACTATCCTTAATGGTACGAGGATCCTGCTAATGGCTAAAATCCAATATAGCCTCACTTCTTACTGGGCCTTGGTCACAAGTTTTGTTGGTCATCCTGCTAATGTTTAAGGTGAAGTTGGCCTTCTAATGCTGTAAATGTAAAAATTTGTCAGGTGTCTGTGACAATGGACAGAATGAAGACTTTTACGCTAATGGGAATTGCAGCTTTTGTTTTCTGCTTTGGGCTTGGGATGGCTCAAGTCCTTTCAGAGGATGCACTGGTACTTCTTGAATTTAAAAAAGGGATCCGCAAGGATCCTTTGGGGCACGTTAGCTCGTGGGATGAAAAATCTGTGGCGTTAAATGGCTGTCCGACATCATGGTATGGAGTTGTGTGCAGTGATGGGTTCATCACTGGAATTGATCTCAGCTCACTGAATATTGTCGGAGAGATTAAGCTTGGAATTTTCAGTAAGCTTAAGAGGCTGCAGAATTTGTCACTGTCTAATAATTCTCTTACAGGGAATCTTTCTGGAGAATTGGGGACTTTAGGATCTATTCAACATATTGATCTATCAGACAATTTATTTTATGGGTCTATTCCAGGGGAAATTGGTAACTTGCAAAATCTTCAGAATTTGTCCTTTGCTGGCAACAAATTTACCGGAATAATTCCCATTTCAGTGGGGGCAATGAGCTCGCTTCTAAATCTTGATTTGAGCCAAAATTCATTGAATGGGCAGTTGCCAACTACTTTGTCAAACTTGCAGCATTTAGTTTCTCTTAACTTATCATTGAACAATCTTAGTGGAGGAATTCCAGCGGGTTTGGAGAAGTTTCAGAGTTTGAAGAACTTAGATTTGCATCAAAATCAGCTATCTGGACAGATTGAAAGTTCTTTAATGCTTCTGATGAGTGCAGAGTACATTGATCTGAGCTGCAACTTGTTTTCAGGACAGCTTCCTTGGAAAATGCAAATCATAGCCAGCTTAACTCAGTCACTCCGGTATTTGAATCTCAGCCACAACAGATTTACTGGACTGTTACAATCTGATGATAGCATACCTTTGTTTGACAGCCTAAAGGTTCTAGATATAAGTAGCAATCAGCTGACAGGGGAACTTCCTGCTTTTCATTTTGTTTATGCGCTCGAGGTTTTGCGCTTGAGCAATAACCAATTTTCTGGTTTTGTACCATTTACACTTTTGGCACAAGATTCTTCAGTCTTGGCTGAATTGGATCTTAGCCGCAACAATCTTTCTGGTAATGTACTAAACAGTCATTCTAATGCCTTGTATGTAGACATTAATCTATCTATAGCATTTAACATTGTATTTTCCTGTCTATTAATCTGTTTAGATGTTCTGTCTGTGACTTGGACTGATTATAATGGAATAATGCATAGTTTGAATATTCATTTATTTTCCAAGGTGTATTCTCAATGCATGCACTTCAATCTTTTTTTTCCCAAGTGTGTACTATTAAACTCATTAGTGTACATTATGAGTTCAACTTTCTATGAATTTCTGCACCCTGGAGTTTCTCTTGGTCAATTGATCTAAGAATGGCACATGGCATATGCTTTCATTGACACATGCTTTGATTGAAGTATTCTGTTGGTCATATGATTTTTCCTTTTCTTTGGCAGGTCCACTTGGTGTAATTACATCAACCACTCTGAGAATTCTAAATATTTCATCAAATTCGCTCTCTGGTTTGCTGCCCAGCAAAACAGGAACTTGTGCAGTGATGGATCTAAGTAATAATGAGTTTACCGGAGACTTATCTGTGATGCAGACCTGGGGAAATTCCATGCAAGTCCTTGATTTGAGCTGTAATCAGGTTTCAGGATTAATACCAAATGAAACATCTCAGTTTCTGAGACTGACTCATCTAAATCTCTCACACAATGCATTAGTTGGTCCTCTCCCATCCATACTTGGAACATATCCCAAGCTTAATATGCTTGACCTTAGCTTCAATCATCTAAATGGATTACTTCTAACTAGCCTTTTTAGTTCATCTACGTTGTCAGGTTTGCACTTGGCTAGCAATTATTTCACAGGAGCTATTCCACTGCAGAAAATGCTCCCTGTCAGTCCAGCATCATCATTTGCATATACACCATATTTACAAAATTCACGTCTAGATTCACTGGATCTTTCAAGCAACCAATTGAATGGCTCGATTCCTGCAGATATTGGCTTCTTAGAAAGCCTCAGGGAACTAGATCTCCATGGAAACAATTTCCTAGGGTCGATACCATCTGAAATAAGCAAGCTCAGTAGTATGTCATACCTTGATCTCTCTGTTAATCATTTGACAGGGCACATACCTCCTAATCTTCCAAACAGCCTGAAAGTACTAAATCTTTCCTACAATAATTTAGTAGGAATAGTTCCTCAGAATTTGAGAAGGTTCCCCGAGTTATCCTTTCATCCCGGCAATGCTCAATTAATTTATCCTCATATTGCTTCTCCTTCTAATGGTGTTCCAAACAGAGAATCCAATAGAAGTCATGCTAAAGGCCTTAAGCCAGTTCATAAGGCTTTGATCATTGGAGGGTGTGCTGCTGGTGCTGTGATTCTCATTGCTCTAGCTCTTTTCTTGCACCATAGAAGAGTTTCAAATTCTCAGGACCTCTTGGAACATCCTGAATATAACAAGCAAGTTACTCGAGCGGATGACGATAAGGGTAGCACCTCCTCTTCTCGGTATTTTGACTCTTACAAGAATGCTGATATCACAGAACCTGCATCAGTAAGCTTTTCTGTTGATGACCACATTGCTTCAAAAAAAGAATCTCCGGTTGCTGCACTAAAGGCATTCTCTTCTGAACCCACTTTACAGTGGGCTGCAGATGTCAAATTAGATGGTGTGGATTCTGCAAAGCTAATTGGTTCTGCTCTTTCTCCACCGAAGATTAAGTGGTCCTCACCTGGTTCCAATAGTCACTTCTCATCATCTCCACGGTCTGAAGATTCATTCACACCTGACCATCCTGTTATATTGAAGGTCCGGTCACCAGATCGCTTGGCAGGGGACCTCTATATTCTGGATCAGAATTTGGTTTTAACTGCTGAGGAGCTATCACGTGCACCTGCTGAGGTTCTGGGTAGAAGTAGCCATGGTACTTCTTATAAAGCAACACTTGACAATGGCCATTTGCTGAGAGTGAAATGGCTGAGGGAAGGCCTGGCAAAGTGCAGAAAAGATTTCACAAGAGAGGCAAAGAAATTTGGTAACATAAAACATCCAAATATAATCTCTTTGAGAGGGTATTATTGGGGACCTAGCGAGCATGAGAAGCTAATTCTATCTGATTTTGTGAATTCAGGCAGTCTAGCAAGTCATATGTATGGTAAGACATCCTCTCATTTTTATATCCCAACAAATATAGCATTTTATGATTTTACGAATGTTTTTTGCTTTGTGTGAGAAGAGTGTTGAGCTTAATTCTTTAAAATGTTTATACTTACAAATTTGTCTTTTTCATAAAGTTCATCTCTGCAATGTGGCAATTTTCTGGACGATCAGTTGGGTACTACCTGTATAGCATTGTGGTATACCATTCTGGAAGTGTCAACATTCCTAAGGCAGTTAAGTTTACATCAGGAGGAACCCTGAGGGAATATATCATTTGGAAGTCAAATTTGTTCAACTGCTCTATAACCTTCGGGCCCACAAAGAAAATAAACATTCATACGAGACAAGGCACGTGAGATACACATCCATTTGAGACACATTGGAAATGAACAGAATTTGAATCCCTGATCCATTTGAAACTGTTGGTTATGACCATTTCTATTGTTTGTTACTTCTTTTTGCTTCCATGTTTTGAATTTCTCATGTCGGGTGTGCATCAAGATGTACTTCAATTATTTAGGTTTATTGTACAGTATGAAGGACTGCATGCAATTTTAATTTCATCAAATTGCTTAAACATATTAATAAATAAGGAAGACACATCTCATTTGGTTACTTTGGTAGTGCTTGGGAGGATCTCTTGTTTAAAACTAATACATTGTCAAACAAAGGTCTCAAAACACAATCAATGTCTCATCAGTTGTAAGATACAACGACATGCACTTTTGAACAATATTCAAGAAGCATCTATCTGGATACTGGTTTAAGTTATTCAAGTGCAGTAGAGATTAAAATATAGATCTAGGAAACTGTTGGTCAACTATGGGCTATAGTTGTCTTTAGGTTTCTTGACACAATTGCAGTCTCATTTGTATCTTGTCAATCCAGCAAGTAGACCCACACTTTTTACTAATCTCCACTCTGAGATGGTTGCAATGTTTTTAGGGGATCATCTCTTAGATTGTCCTAGAATCCTTGTCAAGATACGCTAAGATAACAAATAAGCATTACTTGAGCTTACACCAGATATTTGAATGCCAATAAAGAAAAATGATTGATGGGCATTGCAACTAGATATTTCAAAACATACTGCCAGCAGAAATGAAATTGAACCATGTTTAAGTTCCAGCAATGTTCAACACTCTCCGACTTTTATAACTTTCACCTTTTATGGAAGCAAGTAATGACCAATCTGTACTTCAGATTCTTATTGCAAATTAAACTACTAGAGATACTAGCCTCTCAACAGAATTGAGTAGTGTTGCCCCACTTTTCATCCTGTACCCATGCTGTCAAAGTGTAGGATTTTGGAGTCATGTCTGGTCAGTCTGGTCAGTCTGAGTCTAGGTCTAAGTCTTTCTTAGGTAGGCTATCTTTGTCGGGTTTCCCTGTCATTGCCTTTCCTTCTCTTAGCCGGGCGGGTTGTTCTGAGGTCTTTTCATATTTGGGTAGGTTGTAGATCCCAACCCGGCAAAGATTTGCTCTCCAATCGATGTTCTTTCTCAGGCAGAGATCGAAGACTGGTATGGATCGATTCTACAGGTCTCAACGATCCTAATGCAACAAACGGCGAGCAATTTGGTTAAGAAATGAGCGAGAATGAGCTCGGCGGGATTTCAGAAATCATCTTCTCCTCGGTGGAATTCTACCTAAGAAAGTGATTTTCCGCAAAGAAGAACTTTGCACTGTGCGGGAATCGCACCTCTCAGGGATTTTCCGCAAAGAAGAACTTTGCACTGTGCGGGAATCGCACCTCTCAGGTGATTTTCCGTAAAGAAGAACTTTGCACTGTGCGGGAATCGCACCTCTCAAGTGATTTTCCGCAAGCTTAGTTATAGTAAGGTGGGCCCAATGTATTAAAAGGGAATATTATTGTTTTAAGAGATCAAATAAAGCACGTGCTTTAAGTTAAGTCCCCCTTTTCTCATTTTCCGCGAGAAGTTCTTTTCCCATTTTCCGCAATGGAGAAGCACTTTTCTAATTTTCCGCCAAGGAGAAGCTTCAGTCTCATTTTTCGCGAAGAGAAGCTAAGTTGCAAATTTCCGCCAGGAGAAGCTCTTTTCCCATTTTCCGCAATGGAGAAGCTCTTTTCCAATTCTCCGCAATGGAGAAGTAGATTTGGTATTTTCCGCCGGAAGCATTCAGTTTGGGATTTTCCGCCAATTGCATTAAAGGCCCGAGTTCAAGATAAAGATGAGGATTCTCGATACCATTTGAGGTTGAAA
>MU214118.1:433813-448887 GCA_018584345.1 Thuja plicata | reverse complement strand
AAGGATGTTTCATTCCTTTGCTTTGAGGATGTGAATGAACCTCAGTAGGATGTGCTGTGGGATATTCGGAGAAGGATTCATTAGAAGTTTTCATCATTGCATTTATATCTCTGTTAGTAGTTGCTGTAGATTAGTCAGTACTGAGTGTATGAATTCATAGGATGTGTGAGTTCTACAGCTTGGTTTATAGATTAGAAAGCTCTCCTTGCCTGGATTAAGTTCTGTTTAGGCTTAATTCGGTTTGCCTCTTCTGCTCTCGGGTTAAGAGCATACCCTGTGTTAGTTTTAGGACCAAGACATAATTCATTGCATATCATTCCAATAGGGAGCTGTACCTACCAATTCAGAGAAAAGCCAGTAATCAGAGAACGGCTTTTCAACTGTTGTAATCAGATATTGTTCAGAATTTGGGCACTAAGAGTCATATTCCTGAGAAGTAAGAAAGGACAAATCTGTTTACCAACAAGTAGAGACGAGTTTTATTTTGTGTCCTTGCAAATGTATTTCTGGATTGTAGAAATTGATACGCATGATAAAGTCAAAGAAATGGAAGTTTGGCATTTGAACACTCGAGAGTAATCAAGAGATGATTTAGACTCTGCCTCTACAATTGGTATAGCTTATTATGCTTCATATTTAGGGGAAGATTATTCCAAGGTGACAATTGCAGCTACTTGCCTTGTGGATGGTTGGTTTGCTGTCAGTTGTCCAAGTTTGCTTTTACATATTTTTGCCTATTTGTATGGTCCCTCTGAAATATTTGGCCTCGCTGAGGTTGTGTACAAGAGCCTAACTTGCGTCAACGACAAAGCTAACCCTTGTGCTACCTGCTGACTTTAGATACTTGATATCCACTGATGTATGCCAATTTAAGGACCAGAGCTTGTTTTCAATTGATTCCCAAATTTAGCACTTAAATTAAAGAAGTGATAATATTCAACATCAGTGCCACACACTGGTGAATGGTGAGAACAAGATGATGTGAAAGGCACCAAAACTGTCAAGTAGCAATGGTTGACAATAAGTTTGAACAAGGAACAACTAGATCAAGGAAATTGAATAGCTTGATTAAAGATACGACACATTTGTGTATAGGGATGGATTGGATACAGTATTTGCTTCAAAATCTTACTTGTAAAAAAGAGAGTTTTATTCAATCTCATGGCCAGACTGCCATCCAGATTCCAGCTGACAAACCCTTTGGAGCTCCAAATCAACTTGCAGAGTAGTGACAAAGTTGCATCCTTGTGAGATAATGACTTAATTTGTTCTGATATGGAAAATAGATCGATATTCCTACTTATGAATGAAAAATAAATATGCCTGTGTATGTGGGTAGGCATGTGTTTGTGTGTGAGAATGTGCCGTGTATGAATATGCATTATGTATGAGTGTGTTGTGTATGAGTAAGCATCTCTAGGTATGCATGTGCCTGTGTGCTTGTGGGAAAATCTGATTCGATTTTTTAAATGTCTTTGAGCTTTTTGATTTTTTTTTATGAAATGATAAAACCAGCTGCATGCTATTGTTTTGGAGGTATAGTGGTGTGCTACCTATGGCACCTGCTAGCCTTAATGAATTGTCCTATCTCAACTTTGGTAGAATCTCATCTCAACTCATTAAATCCTGAACTTGCGGCCTTTGAAAAAGGTAATGGTCAAACAAGGATTATAACATTAACTCTAAAGTTCTAAACAGATCAGATGTGAGAAGTATTATTGGTGCTCGGTTTAATTCTGGTCTTTATGAAACTTTTGGTGTATGGATAAAAAGAGAAGTGCACCAAAGATAAGTCATTCAAATTTCATATATTCTCCCCAAGATTGTTTTGCAAAACTGCATTGGTTTTATATAGATTTATTCTCATCACTTCTGTCTATGTGCATTGTCATCTTATCAATTAGCAGTGGACATTATTACTTCTCTCACATCTATATACCCATCTACTTTGAAGTGACACATTCTATGAGTTTATATTAACACATTCTTCTTTCTCTTTGCAATATGGTGCTTTTCCCCTTAAACCAGCCTTTAAAATAATTCCTACAAAAGATTGTCCATTAAAACATGGTGCTTTGTTGCACAAACTAGCTTGTAATTTTATTATCTATCTATACAAAGTCAGGCTGTGATTTCTTTGCCAATGAACTGTTGAATTTTCCTTATATGATATTTCTTTATCTGATATATTTACAATATTTCTACTTCCTCCCTGTGCCAGGCTAACCTGTAGCCGTTTTGAGACTCTTGCATCCTATGTTGGACATATCATATAATCCTCAATTTTGAGCTTCTCTCGTTCCTGGTGGGTCTATGTGCATGCATATGAAATTTGAATGTACGTGTTTTATTTGAATCTAGCTGTGTTTTGTCTAGATACTTATCTGGTACATAATGAGTCACAGCATGATCTCCAAGAACTAATCCAGTCCATAAGATGCTCTAACATAATTTTTTTGACTTTTTGATTTTTCAAGCACTCTTTTTTGGTTTCAAATGCACGTGGCATAAAATAATGCCCACTAATATTTGGTTTTGTGTTGATGTCTAGTTCTACTATCCCGGTCACAGCTGCTGATGTTGTCTATATGTTATTTGATTGAATCATCTTTTGGCCTCTAGGAAAGTGCTTCATTATTTTAGACTGTTGGAGCTTGCCTCTCTGAATTGCTCAATTCTGCATGTACACGTGAGCATTCCCAGTTTTTCTTTTATTGACCCCAAGGATGTTGCATGGGTTCAGGTTTGTACTTTTTGTTTTGTTCAAGGCTTCCAACCACGGCAGATAACAAAAATTATAGTACTGGCTGATCTTACAGAAACATATTCAAGGGTGGACATCTAAATGGTTCTCTCATTTTCTTTAGCACTTGCCCTAAATTTTTCCGAGTGCTTTCATATCTATGGGCAGTCAATGATTTCAATGTTACAGTCTGAATGTAAATGCTAAGATATGTACATGGGGGATGAGCACCGTTTTGACTTCACCTATATCTACATTAAAAGAGTTAGTATGCAACAATTACTTTAATGCAGACTGCATTGCCTGTTCTATTTTACCCATTTTGTTCTGCACTTACCTTCACAACCTAGGCAATGTTTTGATTGGACTTTCTCCAGTGAAGTAATGTTCATTTCTTCTGTACAGAGATTTATCAAACAATGGCATCGAACTTCCTTTTAAAAATTGGTAAATGTTGCTTATTCTTACTGCATGTACCTATTAATATATGCAACCCTGAAAATTTTGTTCGCTTTTGGAAAAAAGTGGTGGAGTATGAAGGCGCTCTGGACAAAATAGAGTTAATAGATTGTCCTGGAGTAGTCAGAATATAGAAGACTATTCAGAAGATTATGAAACTAAACTTACATTGGAATATGGTCATCCATATGGAGACAAAATCTGCGCTGTCTGTATAAATGTACTCTTTTGATGAATTCATCATAACATTCGTATTTGTTTTTGTTTCATTTTCAGACAGATCTGGTAGGACAATCTCACCCTTGTCTTGGGGTCAGCGTCTAAAGATTGCTGTAGATATTGCACGTGGTTTAAATTATCTGCATTGCGAGAGATTCTTGCCTCATGGTAATCTCAAAGCAGCAAACATCATGCTAGATGGCCCTGATCTTAGTGGACGACTTTCTGATTATGGTCTGCATCGGCTGATGACACAAACAGGAACAGCAGAGCAGTTACTAAATGCAGGTGTCCTGGGATACCGGGCTCCAGAACTGGCCTCTGCAAAGAAGCCAAGCCCCTCATGTAAGGCTGACATATATGCTTTTGGCGTGATATTGTTGGAGATTTTGACAGGAAGGAGTGCAGGTGACATCATATCAGGTGATATGGGGGTAGTTGATCTTACAGATTGGGTGAAGCTATCAGCAACTGAAGGACGAGGAGCTGAGTGTTTTGATCCGGCTCTTCTAGTGATTGAAGGGGGTCAAGCTCCTGCAAAAGGAATGGATGATATGCTATCTATTGCTCTTAAGTGCATCCACCCTGTATCTGAGAGACCCAACATTAAGACTGTTTATGAAGATCTAACTTCTATATTGGCCTGAGATCTTATACCTCGTAAGATCATTTTAGGCTTCTATAAATGCATTGTTAAAGTATGATTGTGAGTCTGTTTCAATGACTCAAAAAAGAATTTAAATGAATGTGAAGAAGTTTTTCTGATTTGCCATATCCATGTCAACTTCCTAAAGTTCGGAGCAGGAGAAAGTATGCATACTTAGATTATGGTTACTTCTGTTGTTCGTCAATCAAGCCTAGCTTTGCCATTTGCTAAATTTGGTTGAGCACGTTTAATTTTAAATCCTATATATATTCTGTATTAGCTTTGAAAGGATGCTGGCAGGGGGTCATTACTTTTGGAATGTTTTGATGTGAGTTTGCAGAGTCCCTTGTCTTCACCTTAATCTTTTATTTGTCGTTATATTTCCCGTTATAGTGCTTGGAAGCATTTTTTTTTGGTAATTCTAGGGTGCTTGAAAGCATTATTTTTGGGTAATGCTAGAGTGCAAGCCAATCACACATAAAGGAGTTTAAAAATCTACCCTGTATCACGTTGCTAGCCTGGCTACATATTGTGCCTATGCGTGCCTCAATCTTGCATATCAGGATCAGTAAAATTGGGAAAGCGTTTCATCATCGAGTGTATGGCATACATGGACATCCACATCAAATCTGCAGATATTCTATAACTTGAATCTTTTAACTGCCTTGTTTGAAGAGGAGAAGATAGCAACAGAGTACCTGCAGACATGGTTTCCACAGTCTATAATGTTATTGTGCATTACCACATTCAAAAACCAGAAACAATGCATAATCAAAATTCATAACAGAATATCCAAGATCAGCAAGAGTCGGAAGCAACAGTTGAGGGTTGTTTGGTGGGGCCTTTGCATCTTGCTGAATAATTCTACCCTCTGCCCATATTGACTGACTGGTCTTCTGAATGCCATTAAAAACTTTCATTTCATTTCATAACCATGCTCGTCTTCCAAGGATTAGCATCTGAGGCAGTTCAGGAACTTGTGACTTAATTTAAGTATTCACATAAATTTGAATAGTTCAGTTGGACCACTGAATTTTCCACTAATTACGGTAATTATTTTCAGCGCCCAGTTTCAAATGGCCGAGAAGTTTTTTAAGATGTGAAATAAAAGCAATTTTTAGTCAATACGAAATATGCTTTTTGGCTGTTATCATCATAAGAAAATCCTATCAGGTTAAATGTTTAGCACGGAAAAGCCACATTTAGTTTCTTAACTGGAGGTGGATTGTAGGAAAGGTAGCGGTCGTGTTTGACGCCCGGGGTCGCTAGCCCCAAATCATAAAGTCAAACCTAACATTTGTTTTGCAGAAGTTTTGATTCAACTTTTTGAAACTGGAAGTATAAGGGTAACAAAGCAAAAGAAAGCTTTATTGCCTAAAAAAAAAATGAGGGGGTGCATACAAGAATAGCCCAGGCAAACATCATAAGAAATAGAGCCAAAAAGGATCCCATTATAACTTAAATGTTCCTACTAAATCTATTTCATCACTATAGGATTAAGCTTAAAATCTAAAGCTCTCAATTGAATGATAACGTTAAAAAGGAAAATCAGGACCAAAGAGAAAAAACCTAGTTAAACATAAATCTCTTAGCTGCATCAGTCCCATTGTAAAAGAGCAAAATTTTCGTTCTTATAATAAATAGGAGAGAGGACCCAGTATTGTTTGTAGCTTTTGGATATAATTGGATGTAAAAAACTCTCACAATCATATTCAGAAGTTTACAAAATATTTACGGATTGTGAAAATCTTATAGTAGTTCAGCATACTAATTTTGTGGTTTACAAAATCTTATGTGAAAAGTACAAATCACTCCCAATTTGCCACATCACTATGCTTTTCATGTCCAAAAGGTCCCAAAAGAAAATGAGACCAATATTTGTAGCTTTTGGATATAATTGGATGTAAAAAACTCCCACACAATCATATTCAGAAGCTTAAAAAATATTTATGGATTGTGAAAATCTTATAGCATTAAGAGGACCTAGTAGTTGAGCATACCAATTTTGTGGTTCACAAAATCTTATGTGAAAAGTACAGATCACTCCCAATTTGCCACATCACTATGCTTTTCATGTCCAAAAGGTCCCAAAAGAGAATGAGACCAATATTTGTAAAAGCAAAGCAAAGGAAAAGTCCTTTTATAATATGACAACAGCAATACAAGACTACCCCATATTTTTTGTAGGAGACATTCATTATGCTACCATACGTACGTACATACCCTACTACCAGTGGGATTTGAACTTGTGACCTCCCTTTCAAGAGTACAAGTTCCCCATCACTAGGCCAACTCAAGTGAACTTATAAACTAAGTCATGTTTTATTGTGTATTGATTTGACATCACATGATTTATTTCTTTTAAATCATTTAATTCAATTATAAGTAATCATTATCAACAACCAAAATTTTAAAATCACAACTATTGAATACAATGTCATAAAAATATTGAACATTAAATTGTCAAATACTATCACAACTATTTAAACTAACCAACTATTAGATCCTCCCCTACCTATAAAACTTTAAACAGAAAGGAAAAGCCACTTTTGCCTTTCATTGACATATAGTATGCATAGACAAGCTGATATTGAAAGCTCTTCAAGGACGAACTTCGAGGATCATGGTTGTGGGTTTTGCAATCATGAATACTAACTGTGAGCACTACTTCAGCGAAGGTACCTGATGAGTAATGATATGAGACGTTTTTGAGGAGCTGAGCTTATCCTTGCTTTTAAGCCTTTTTCGCTGCTTTTGTAATACTTCATTGGCTCTTTGATGGGACAGCTGAAATGTGAATGGAGCGCTTCCCCAAATGAGTTTAAAAAGCTGTGGAAGATACTTGAGTTACATGATGTTTTTTTAAATAATTTTTAATTTAAAAAATGTATATATTAATAAAAAAGTATAACAGAGAGGTTTATAAAGAAATAATTTTTGCAAGGAGCAATTAAAGTTTGAATACAATTACAACAAAATTTTACAACTCAACATATGACATTTGAGTGAAACAATACAAATGGAGATCACACTTTTCTTAAAGAGTATAAAACACACGTTCATCTACAATATTATTTGTAATTATATTGATATTTGAATTGCAAGGACTATTTTCATAGATTTGTATTCTTCTAAAATATTATTCATAATTGTATTCTTCTATAGAGCATACTGTCTTGAAACATTTACAAAATATATGCTTTCTTAATGGGACGAAATAAAATACCTATAGCTAATTAAATAAATAAACATATAAAAATATGATTTAGATATTCAAGTAGTATTAGTAATTATATGGAGCAATATAATGAAATAATTATAGAAAATAAATAAATAGCATTTAACTAGAATTTGATTGATGAATTAAAACGTAGTATTAGGTGTTTGCCGATTCATTAGGAAAATTTGTAGTAAGGTCAGTAATGTAGAATTTAGAAATTAATTGTCTATTATTTTAGATTATTTTATATAATCATGGATTTAAATTTTGGTGTGTAGATTTTTATAAGTAAATTTTGATATTTGTTTTGAGTTTGTCTTGGTGCATATGATTTGTTTTAGCTACTTGGAAGCGTTCAACAAAATCTTTGGAGACTTTTCTAGGCAAGGATTGGTTCTTCTTTCATCAAATCTTTATGATATTTGATTTAATGATTTGTTTTCAAATAATGTAGTAACGATGCTTTAATTGTGCAAATGAATGCATCTTGAATTAGTTAAATGATTTCTACCACTTTGAAACGAATTAGAGTTGGTCCCCAAATACAACTCCAAAGTTTTGAGTGAAATGCTTCATGCATTGAGGTGCTAGACAACAACTAGTGGGAAGGGTTATGTTGACCCCAAATTCAAATTTGAAATTCAAAAGTTTTGAGTTTGCTTTTGTAAATTATGGATTTGACTTGGGTCAATACCACATACTAGGGATCTAAATTGAGGTTGGAAATGGATATATGGAGGATTAGGACCAATCCTAGTAGATGGGATCAAGTAAGGCTTGAGTTATGTGCTAGCTTAAACAAAAATTGTAACTTGTATTTTTCTTATTGTATGAAGGATTATAGGGTCAAAGTGAGCCCAAAACAAAGAGTAAAAGTGTGAGGCAAGTAATTTTCACCATTACATCTATCTCCCAAGTTGATTTGCATGTGAACTACTATAAGGCTACACATCAAAGTATACTCAAGAAGCCAACAAAAAATAAATTTGTTCACTCTTAAAAAAGCTACGAAGGTTGGTTTAGCACATGCTCCCTTGTAATGAATGATCCATCTTGGAAACCTATACAGATTGTAAAATAATCAATGAGTAGTATCTTTTAGTCATTTAAAATGATTTATTTATGACCAACATCCCAAATATGGAAAAAGAGAAGAGAGATATTCCACCTAGGGTGGGACAAGGATACTACTTTGGGTAGCATCATAAGTTAAAATTACTTAAGAGAAATAAAAGTATGTGTCACCATCCAAAAATGGTATAGGATCATGTGGTGGTCACTACCACCATACTTAAGCAATGAATAATAGTGACTTCAAATGATCCCCTCCTATTAGTTGCACACAAAGAATGTAATTAATTTTGGGGAGTACAAAATATATGTGAAATGATGTAAACCTTAAAAGGCCAAATAATCAATAAGAATGCAAGCATATCATATTCACAACATACAAAGATATTTAAGGTATGTCTATGAAAGCATACACAATAGTAGGAAGTAACTCACCCCAAATTATTGTGCCCAAGAAAGGCCATGGATCAATTGAAAGATGTCATGTATGTTCCTGAAAGCACACATAATGGTAGGAAGCAATCCGCCTCATAATATTTCACCTAAGTAGGGCCATGATCAAGTGAAAGCGACCATGAATGCTGGATAAAGTATTTTGTAAGCATACAAAGTGTCAGATTAGCATGATAAGAATGAGGGAAAAAAATCATAAATCATAAATCACAAAAGTGTGAGATGTTGTCGGTGCTTCTCTACTGGTCACTTGGCCATGGATTGTTCTCTTTCACGTCATAAAGGCACTTCCACTTGGTGGAAGGATGCTAATGGTGAGAACTTGACTATCTTGGTTTCCAATTCTTACTTTGATGACTCTACACAAGTTGAAGGTGATTCCTCCAAGGATGATGTTTTGCCTCCTACTGTTGTATGACCTCCTCAGGTGTTGTGGATCCTAATCCTTTCTCTTGTTGCTAGTGTGGACCCTTATTTTCTTGTTGCTACAGTTACGATCCAATATTTGATGGATGACATGCTGCCTTGTTAGCATTTTGTTCCTTATGCTAATAATCCCACTAAGGGGATTCCCCCACTTGCTCCCCCTTGTGATGGTGTTCCTAATTATGTTATTGCATGTACTATTATTTTTTGGCATAGGAAAGATCGCTCTTCCCCCTCTTCCTGAACTCTTCCCTGAGTTGTGGGTGAAATTTCTACCTCTTGATGTGGGTTACTAGTTGTTTTGCTAGTTTGTACTGGCTTTTGCTATCAGTGGTATGTTCTTGACCAGTTTATGTGACCATTTTGGCTTGCCTTTGTATAGGGTCAACATCCTTGTTTTTCTTCTTTTATAGTAAAAAAATAAGACATGAACATGGCTAGCATAAACATAAGCAAATAGATTAACATTTTAAATTAAATCCAAGCATGACACTCATGGAACATTAGATGACAATGTTGTGTCAGTGAAACATGTAATAGAAATACTAATTATAATCATATGAATAATCGTGTAAAGTGTATCACCATCATAGTCAAATGTCAAATATCAAAAGGATATGCCCACCAGGTAGTAGACACCATAAAATAATGTATATATATGCAAATATGTAGAACATGAGAGCTGCAAATTTCAATCAATAATATTGGAAGGATCATACTCCATAAGATTATTTTCATCCAAATTGTGTCCTTGGAAACCACACTTAAGTTGACTTCCTTCACAATAGCTAGTACTTTTATTGAAAGTGCTTGAAATAAATATGATAAGTTCTTTTCCTTTTTGTATTCGCTGCTCTCGTGACTTAGGAGATTGATCTTTCTTGACATTATCATTGTTATTTGGTACACAGATAGTAGATGGTCCTTTAGACACAACAATGGGTTGCTAAATCCAACTTTCTTTTATTGTTAGTTAGGATGGAACCTTCTTTACTTTGATACATGTGGAGGATGAGATATCACTTGTTTTTGATTTTATTATGTTTGGTGCCACATAATTGGTTATTTTTCTTTTGGGAAACCTATTCATTTGCATTCATTGATTCCTTGGGAGTGTGGATATGTTTCCATAATAATATGGGTTGGGTAAAAAAAATTGAATCATGAAGGACAATGATAACTCTTCCTTCATAATATAGATAAGCCCAGGGATAAACCTAGCCAAGCATCCAACTACAAATGTCACAAATTTCATAAGGAAACAAAAGTATTCTAAAAGAATATTTATATTGATTTTGTGCAGTTCAAAATCAACAACAAAAAATGTGCTTTCATAAAATAAAACTACAACAACATACATCCATGCCCTTTAGAGCCTCTCTTTGTAGGAAACTCATTTACTCATGCTTTCTAAGCAACCATCATGCTTTGTTCTTCATCTTCTCATGACAAACTTAACTATCTAAAACTCCATATGGAGAGGCATCTAACTCCTACCAATGTTGCCTCTCTTAATTTTTGTTTTAATAATATGAAAACTTCTCTTTAGTGCCTCTTTTTAAATTTATTTTTGAATGCCTTTTAAATTTAGTCTCAAAGAGGCATCCAACTCTTCATTTCCTTCCACAATATTTTATCTTCACTTCAAGAAGCTTGACTTTTTAGTTTTCTCCAACATAGGCATTCAATTTCTTGACAATAATTTATTTGTAATTCCTCTTCTCATGTCTGGAATTTTTTTTCACCACATCAATTTTTTTTATAAATATTTAAATTTGGAGATTTTTCTCTATTCATTTCAGTTTAAACATAAGAAATTAATTTGCAACTCCTCTTCTCATGCTTGAGAATTGATTTTTTAATCACATTATTTTTTTGTATAATATTTAAATTTGGAGAATCTTCACTATTCATTTTAGTTTAAACATAAGAACCAATAATTCCCAAGTCCACCAATTTAATATTAAATATGGTAGAAAGTGCATAGAAAATTATCAACAAACCACCATTTGGTGTTAATTTTGAATGTGCAAACATCTTCTAGTTACTTTCAAAACTTGAACATCAGGATTTCCTACCTTCATCTTCAAGTGTACATATGAATCATAATTTTTCTGCAAGAAATAAAATACTAAAAACTATGTCAAAAACATCCACAAAGGACACTCATTTATTGCAACAAGATCATTTACCTCTTCAATTGTTGCACCTTCTTTTTGCCTCTCAACCTTTGCTACAATATATTTTTTGTCCTTATGATCTTTTTGCACATGAATTTCCACATCTTCTTTTTTCATCCTTCTTATTTACTATAACTTCTTTTTCCACTTCATTTTGTTTATCCTACACTTGATTCAAAACATACTCTTTCCCATATTTTAGCATGCTATAGGTGTTTCCTCTGCTATTATGTATAGATTCTCTATTGTAAAGCAATGGTTTGAACCAATAAAACATGACATGTATCCATAGGTTATACATCACATACAATCTCATGTTTGTATGTACAAATTTCAAAATCAACAACACATTGCTCACTTACCCAAATTTGATGATCTTCTCACAATGAAGAAATGCAGTATAGGCTAGGATGCTTTCTTGTCTTCAATTTTAATTTCTCAACCATTTCCAATGACACCAAGTTATCTATGCTACTGGTGTCCACAACTACTCTGCAACACTTTCCCCGAATTGCAAATAGTTTGAAACAAATTGCTCCTCTGAATGGGCTGTTGGTTCTCTTTATGTGACTTCAGAAACACTTTCTTCATCATCAAACATTCTCCTTTCCTCTAAGATTTTTTTTCAAATACTTATCGTACAATCTCAGTGATGACATTAATTTTCCATTAGTATGCAAACAACACTTTCGGTAAGCATACACCGAAAGACTGAACATAGAGCAAACCACAAATCAGAGATAAAGTGATCACCAAAAATGGCTAAGTACAAAGAGAACCGATGACACAACTTTGTGTGTACACCAAAAATGCAAAGTCATAAGAATGAAGAGGAACCTGACAAAGGAACCCGATGTGCAAAATAAAGAGAAAACCCAGAGAACAGTTCAAGCAAGGAACCCGAAAGACAGTCAACTGACTTCAGAGCATAACCGACCATCAGAAACTGAGAGTCAATTGCAACTCGCAAAAAGTGGATCTGACTTCCACGTCAGATAAAGCAGTCATGTTCTATTTATAGAATCTTGATTTGTTTTTAAAACCATTTCTTTAGGGACAATAAACATGAATATAAGTTCTTTAATTAGTCTAACTGATTTGAAACACATAGACTAGGAGATCTAGGTAAAAGTTGTAAACCTGATCTTAGAGTTAACATTATTTTTCGTGAAACTTAATGAAGTCAATCCATCTTATAAATAGATGATGCAATCATTCATTATACAAGGATGTGAACATAGAGGAGAGAATGAATGAATCCTACAAACACATCTATGGATTAGATTGAAAGTTTCAAGAACCAGAACAACAAAAGGTGAATTTGGTTAGCAAGAACCAAGAACAAAGGATACCGAGAATCAGAGGTATTATTCAATCACATTAGGTGATAATCTTATTCATGTAAACTTAATTAGATCTGTATAAGCAATATGAGATTGCATATTCCAGGTCAAATTGTAATTTTCTATCATTCTAACAAGTGGAGAAAAGTGTAAAAATCCTTTCAAGGAAGGTGGATTTAACAATCCAACTATAAATCTCTTAACCGAGTGCACACTCAACAGTGTTGCTAAAGCTCTTAACATAGCAGAATTTAACAGGTCTCCACCGATACTCTTAACAGGGTAGATCATCAAAAGTGATCAAATTTTAAGCCTTAATCGACCCCTTCCAATCTGCAGATAGTGAAGATTTTATGGGTGCCATCCCCACCACAGTTTTTACTTCCTAAGAGGAGTTTTCTGCGATATCATATCTTGTGTTATGTGTCAAATTACTTTCATAAATGTTTCTATGAATGTTCACATGTATGTTAAGTTTATGAATTGATATAACTCACATCAAGATAGTATAGATCAGATGGATGGACATACAATTGATTACACAAAGGTTAACTGATTAAAGGATACAAAAGTTTTAGAGGTACTAATTCACCCCTCCCCTTTGAGTACACACTTCCCATTAATCCCAACAATTGGTATCAGAGCTAAGTCTCTTCTTTGGAAAAGATTAAAGGCTTAAGAGAAAAGATCATACAATGGAGAAGTATAGAATCGACAAGAATATTGAAAATAAGAAGCTAGAAATTTAGATGTTCTATGAATAGTATAAAGAAGCTAGAATCAATATGAGACAACTGTTAGATGAAATAAATAATATGACATCTCCCTATAATGAGATAGATTATCATGAGGAAGAGATACCTGATTTCTTTGAGTCTTCAGGATCAACTACAAGCAAAGCATCAGACACATCAGAATAAAGCATCACAAGCCTAACTGAAATCAATCATCATGTGGCTAGACAAGTGAAATATCTGCAAATTGGTCAAGAGACATATATGGTAAGAATGATTGATGTCATGAACAATGCTAGACAAGATGAGAAAGAAAGAACACTAGCTATTGATGACATAAGAAATATTACAGAAAATCTACAAGAGCAAGAGTCTGAATTCAAAGACTTACAGAGCATCACCATGAGATTACAAATCAGGTTATTCTTATGAGTCAAGAGGCAAACATAATAAATGTTGAACTCATTGAAAGAATAGAAGCTATCGATGAGCTGAGGGATGAGAATGAAAAGTTGAAACATGAAATAAGAATTCAGCAGCATGAACATATTGAAATTATCAAGAAAGATGAAGAAAGCAATAAGAGAATGGATGATTTTCTTGAAGGACAATGAAGAGTCAACAACAACACCGGTCTAGGTTTTACCGAGAATGGAGAATCATCAAATAAAACTGATCCAAAGAATGTCTATACAAATCCAAGACCAAGAAATCTGACATGAAATCACTATGGAAAGAAAGGCCACACATCAAATATATGCAGAGGCAAAATGAAAGGTATTCCTAAATCCACATCTTCATTCATAGGATTTTGTTACAAATTGTATAGTCGGAAAATGGAAGCACTTCCATGATAGACTGGTTTAGCCTTCTGAGTAGGTGGCTTGGGTTCATATTAGGCACCTTGAATGGGTTCTTGACTTTGACCTGGCTTTCCTCCCATTCTGCCTTTCTGTCCACTTCTTTCCATCCAATTTTCTGCATTCTGGACTGCAAACCTGAGATCTTGGACCTCAAGGTCAGGGTCGACCTTTTTGGTCTATGTCAACCTTGATCCTGACCTAGGTCAAGGTCGACCTCGAACCTAAACTAGGTCAAGGTCGACCTTGACCTTGACCCAGGGTTCAAATCTCAGGGTCCCACAGTTTTCAGATGTCGGTCTTTGCAAAAGTTGTTTCCCGCTTCTGGGTCGGCTGTTTCGGGTTCCAAAGCGTCGATTCCTAAATTATATTTATCTTAGGTCCTCTCCTAGGGGTAAAGGCTCTAATTAGAATTTAATTATCCTATGTCAGCCTCCTTAGAAGATTGTGCCCTAGTTTCATATAAAAGGAAGTTTTCTCCTCTCATTTTCTCTAAGCGATATTGAGAAAAAAGAAGCCTCCTAATTATGATCAAGCATTCTCAAACCATTATCAAGTAACAAGCGCTAAGGAAACTAAGCATTCAAAGGAAATTCAAGCATCCATTATTCTACATGTTTTCAAGCTCTCAAGGTGTTCAAGTCTTCCCCTCAAGCATTCAAGTTCTCCATTGAAGATCAAGGATTCAAGTTTTCAAGCCTTTGAAGGGATTAGGTTCAA
>MU214118.1:399818-411458 GCA_018584345.1 Thuja plicata | reverse complement strand
TTAAGTCTTTACGGGAAATTATTTGGTTGTTCCTCCAACCAACTATGGAAGTTGGAGGAGTTGCTTCCCGTAAAGCAACTCCTCCAACCACATATTTGGAGGATAAATAATTGAAGATTTTTGGTGTGAAGGGGGATGATAATTTTGGAGGATTGTTATTTGTTTGAGTTGTCTGTAATTGATTTTTGAAGGAAAATTTCATTTGGACCACAACCCAATTTTTTAATGTTTTAGTCTCTATCATTGTTTAAGAAATGACATTATCCAAGGGTGTATGTTGAAGATCTAACTTACAATTTATAAAAATGGAGGATTTTTTTGCTAGAGTTTCCTCATTTTTGTTAGAAATTAATCTTTCCTTTGTAAACTATGTAAATAAAGGATAAACCAAGGACATGTCACATATTTGTATTTCCTTTAATAAGGAAATTAGATATTCCTCCTTAAGAGGATTCCTACACATGGCACACACTTAATGTGAATGTGACACTCATTAGACATAGGAGTTACATGCAAACTCCTTCACTCATCTCTACTTAAGAGATGCTTCTCACACACTTCTTAAGTTGGTTCTCATGGGAATTATTCTCTCTTCTTCTCTCATTCTCATTCTTTCTCTCACAATATTGTAATGAGATTCTTGATCAAGCTCTCTCTCCTTCTTGGCTTCTTACCTCATTCATATTATATGCACAAGGGGTTTTTCTTTGTTTTCCCTTTTTAAAATCTTTGTCTCGTATGTTAAGCTTGGATCTTCTTATGCTTTTGGTAAAATTTTTTCATTCATTTGGTTATGGTAAAACTCTTCCC
The DNA here is from genome assembly GCA_018584345.1 of Thuja plicata. Taxonomy (NCBI): domain Eukaryota; kingdom Viridiplantae; phylum Streptophyta; class Pinopsida; order Cupressales; family Cupressaceae; genus Thuja; species Thuja plicata. Next base: position 410,648 of record MU214118.1, on the reverse strand, counting down.
TCTTGCTTCACTCTCTTGGATTATTTCCTAATCACTATTTGTTTTCTTAATATTTCTAACATGGTATTAGAGCCACTAATCCTTGTTTGAGTGTTTGTAGGCTTTCACAATCTAACATTTGTTACAGGCTTTGAATTTTTTTTTTGTTGGGTTTGGCTGGTTCTCATCCAAACCTATTTTTCTCTCCCTTGTTTATCTAGTTTTCGTTTCATCCTCTGTCGGGCAACCCCAATAGATTAGTTTAATCTATCATTCTTGCCAGATTCAAATTTTAATCTCATTTCATTGATTATTTCTTATTTGACAGCTTCTGTCTTGCAGGGTTATATATCTCTATTTACTTGTTAATATTCATTTAATTTTCTTATATTATGTTTGTTGTTTAAATATATATTTTTTATAATAATCTCTTTTTGTTGTCTTTAATCTCTAACGCTTTGCAAGTAAACAACATTTACACTGGTTATTCTGCTTGTATATTATTTTTTGATCTTTTATTCACTCCTTTCTGTGCAACCTCCACTTTCTCTTCCACGCGCAACATATTTCCTTCCAACCCTCTGCACCCGCAGCTCACCCTCCTCTCCTCTCCTTACGTAGGATATTTCTCTTTTGTTACTGCTCACGCAACATTCTAACCCTTATTCACCCTGCTTCTCACACAACATTCTCTGCTGCCGCTCTGCTTTCTCCATGTTTCCCCCTGCGCAAGCTCTCTCCCACTCCCTGATTTCTTTCCCTATCTCTCACACATCTTACTTAGCAGCTTCTAACGCTACTTCTTAACCTCTCTTCGCAGGAGTTTTATCACTGTTTCTCCTTTCTTTTCCTTGCGCAGCCAAGGAGGAGACATTTCTTCTCACATGAGCTATCCTCACCCTTCGCTGCCTTCCTCATAGCCATTTTCACTCTTTCTGCGTAGCTCCTTACTGGCTGGCAGCATGTGAATCTCAAGCTCATTATCCTTGTCATATGCCCTAGGCATCCTACCAAGCAACATTTAGCGCAACACTTAGACAAGTTTCATTTAACCTCTATCATATCCTTGCATTTTTTGCATGGTGTAATTATTAATCTTTGTCTATGTTAGCTATTTAACATAGGTAGGTATATTCTTTGCATTCACAATCATTCTTTTAACATTTTTTTTGTTAGAATAAATGAGAGGAGGGAGGAGGGGTGGGGGGGAGGGGGTGAACCAGTGGCCTAAAAAATAATCCAATAAATCAACCCAAAAACTTAGTACCACAATTAGAAGCCTCTAGTTATCTTCAGTCCTACAAGATTTATGCCTTGAAATAATCTTATCATATAACTACTACTTGGAGTTCACTGTTAAACCTTATTCTTAATCTTTACCGAATAACAGTCTAGTATTTATCGAAATACAGTAAATAAATTAGTGTTTACCGATCAATCCTATTTTAGTAATGTGTAAAGCAAAACATCAAAGCAATGAATTATAAACACATTTGACACATGAATTTTTAACGTGGAAACCTTGTTAAGGGAAAAACCACTTGGGACTAGTAACCCAAAATTTTCACTCTTCTGAAGTGAGCTCGGTTAAGAGCCAACCTTGTTAAAGGTTACAAACACACTGTTAAGCATGACCTTGTTAGAGGATTTATCACTAAGAGTTTATCACTTGATAGATGGAATTTCACTATGCTAGCTTCATGATAAACCTTTTGATACTCCTTGGGATGTATCTCAATATATAAAGGATTGTTAAGTCCTGCTTGGTTAAGAGACTTTATGATCCAATGGTTAAACTAAAATAGTATATGATCTGTTCATAAATACAACTTAGACTTGCAGATTTTTAGATCTATTGTAAGCTCATAATACCTTTTCGATCAATGTTTCTTTTCTGTCCTTTTTCTCCACTTCTTTCTTCTCGGTTATGCTGCATGCTTTTCTGTTGCTCAGTGTCCGCAGAAATATTAGCTCTATTCTTCAGCTTGTTTGATCAGGACTGTATGAAGTCTTTCTTCACCAGTATTCTTTTAGCATCCTCTGCTCTATTCACTCCCCCAATTCATAATGAATTAGCTTGTCTCTCTTATAGACATGATTTCACTGTTTCTAGGTCTTTGTCTTTCTTGTTCTTGGCATGATCCGTAAATCTCGCCATTCTTGTTTTAAAGCATACTTTAGTTTATCTCGTAGATGTTTCCTTGACAAATGGAATAAAACAACTTTAAAACTTTAGCTTATCTCTGACTTTTAACTTGTCGATGAAAACAATGTAATCAACTAGTTAACTCAATCTTTAGCTCTTGCCAGCTAAGTCTTTTGTCATTTCTGAACTTCAGTTCTTTTCGATGTTTAACTCCTTGTTAGCTCGGTCTTGACTTCAATTGTCCTAGGGCATCTCTGTTTGTCGGGTATCTCTTTGGTTTTTCTCATGGGTAATGCTTGCTCGGGTATCACTGTGACTCTTCTCTTGGGTTTCTCTATCCGTCGGTGTTTGTTGTCACTTGGTGTATACTGAACTTTTATGCATTAATGATAGCATAACCTTTATCTCTCTGGTTCTTTGAAGTCTTTGACATTATGTATATAACCAATCAAATTATATCAAGTTGACATCAATGACAATACAATACATTAACTGATTTAATGTCTTGCATTAACTTTCTGTAGGTCGGTAATCATCAACTTAACATCTTCAATCATTAAATCAATTATGGTTCATCATTGTTTATCATTGCAGGCTACAAAGTCTTCTTAATAATTTTCCTCTGGTTCTTGCAGTATTTTTCATCATTTCACTCATTTTTTTATTTAATTTCTCATCCAATTGATTATTTTAACCTTTTTTTGCAGGAGGAATCTGAATTTTAATTTGGTTTATGCAAGGTTCCTTGATTTTAATCATTCCATTCTTATATTTATCATATTTGTATGCCATTTTAATTTCCAAAGTTTTTTTTACAAATTGGGTTTAATCTTTAAAATTAATTTTAAAATTAATTTAACTGAAAAATTTAAACAATTATACATTTTGTTTCACTTTTCATTTTTTAAAATCGTCTTAAACCCACTTTCATTTTATCAAAATAAACATTTTGCAATTGCTAGTTTGCTTTATCGTTGCAATAAAAATTTGTTCTCCCATTTAAACAAAAAATTTAAACTTTTTTATTTTTTCAAAAATTCTTGCAATATTCTTTTTTACTATTTACATTAAAGTTATTTTTCGTGCTCCTTAGCATTATATTTTAATTATATTTCACTACATTGGGCTTAATATCATTATTTATATGTCTCATCCTCACTATGAATATTCCTCTTTTGTTAATATTTTAGATCAAGAAGAAAATATTATCTCTACCTTTCTTAATGTCACTTTACCTTCTTTTGAATCTCCTATTAGAGATGTTTGTATTGATCAAGATGAACTTCATGAATTCTCTGAATTGCGTGTTATCCTATGATTGTTGTGGAGGTCATTGATAAAGACAATAGGGTGATCCCACAATAGTGGGTTACACTTTTTCGAAGGAAGAAATTCCTCATGAATCCGCGAGGTGGGAGGATTTAGTCAGGTACTTTCGATAGAAAGTACCTGATTATTTTGATCGAAACATTCATAGTTTCGATCGAAACTACCTTTTTTGCTTAGTTTCGATCGAAACTATCTTAGTTTCGATCGAAACTAAGATAGTAAAGATTTTAGTGGTATTTTGACCCATACACATGTTAAACCAAGAAAGTACTTTCGATAGAAAGTACTTTCGATTGAAACTAATTAGTTTCGATCGAAAGTACTTTCTATCGAAACCCCCAAAATTGAGGCTATCTGCAAAACCTAACAGAAATATGTAGTTTTCATGGCTTCGGGGCTCAAGCGCGGGGCTCAAATGGAAGAATAGGGACACCTCCTTTTGCATCGCACAAGTACTCTGAACGAGATTTCTAACGAATATAGATTTGATAAATTTTGAATTAATTAGGTCTATGTATTTTGACGTGCATCGGATGTAGGTTTTTTATCCAATATACACTTCCAGGTTTGACGTTCAATGAAAAATAGTAGAAAAGAGAAAAAAAAATTTAAAAAATAACAGTGCCCTCCGGCTTTGAGTCTTCTTTCTATCAAAAAAAATAAAATTGAATTTTGATAAATACACAACAAGTTATCAGTTACACAGCCAACGTATGTCACAATTACGGTTTACTCTACTTCAAACGTTCATAAAATATGCAATACTCATGATAATGTCATCAAATCAATTGCATGCCCTCCGCATGGATGTTAAAAAACCAAATTTGAAAGAAGCGCATTGATATCTATTCTAGAAAAAAAGTTATGTTGTACGAAGTCATTGTACCATATTGAAAATGACGTTTTCAGCAACATAGCAGTTTTAGTGGGAGAAAACAAATCCCATTAAAATCAAATTAAAAAAAAATAAAAAAAATATATTTGGAATCTAGACAGAAAATCCTAAAAGACTCTAGTTTACTTCATCTTCCGATTTTAAACAGTTTAACGACAATATGCATCCGAATGTCAAAGTTTTTCTCAAAATGTACACTTCAATGTCCGTTTAGGCAAAAAAGTGTAACCCACTATTGTGGTATCACCCAATAATATTGATGAAATTACTAGTGATACTGATGATTATAATAGCCCCACTCTTGATTTTTCATATACTGATGGATACATTACAAATTTTTTTTTCTAAAAGTGATGATTGCGTTTCGAATTACATACCCGATTTATTTTATGATTCACACTATGATTGTGCTTTACAAATTTTTACTGGTTTAGATCTAGGAGACACCAATGATGGGAGATCTACTAGTGGTTATTGCCTCTTTGCAGGCTCCGGTGGTATTTCTTGGAGAAGTATATATGAACAATCTCCATCTCTATTTTCTATTGGAAATGAATACAAAGAATGTACACATGCATCTAAAGAAGTTTTATGGAATCAAAGATTACTTGACGATTTGGGTCCTCCTCTCCAAGCACCTACACCTTTATATTGTAATAATCCAAGTTCTATTTCCTTAGAAAAGCATCCTACAATTCAATCTCCAAGCATATATCACTCCAGAATCACTTCAGAAAAGAACATGTTGAAGTGACACATGAGTCCCTCCTCTATTGCAAGTGAAATAATTCATTTATCGATACCTTAATGAAGACTCTTTATAAAGAGAGATATCAAAATCATTGTAAACATTTGGGTTTGATACATATTGATCTCATCTCCCCAAGTAAAGATTAAAAGGGGATGTTAGAAATTAATCTTTCCTTAGTAAACTATGTAATTAAAGGATAAACTAAGGACATGTCACATATTTGTATTTCCTTTAATAAGGAAATTAGATATTCCTCCTTAAGAGGATTCCTACACATGGCACACACTTAATGTGAATGTGGCACTCATTGGATATAGGAGTTACATGCAAACTCCTTCACTCATCTCTACTTAAGAGATGCTTCTCACACACTTCTTAAGTTGGTTCTTATGGGAATTCTTCTCTCTTCTTCTCTCAATCTCATTCTTTCTCTCACAATGTTGTAATGAGATTCTTGCTCAAGCTCTCTCTCCTTCTTGGCTTCTTGCCTTATTCATATTATATGCACAAGGGGTTTTTTTTTTCCCTTTTCAAAATCTTTGTCTCGTGTGTTAAGCTTGGATCTTCTTATGCTTTTGGTGAAAGTTCTTCATTCATTTGGTTATGGTAAAAATCTTCCCTCTAGCTTCACTCTCTTGGATTATTTCCTAATCTCTATTTTTTTTCTTAATATTTCTAACAATTTCCAACAACCAAATTGTGAGCTACATGTTTTGCATCTATGCCCAAAGTATTATATTTCCTCATTCCACCCAATTTTTTAGGTCCATCTTCACAAAAATCTCAAATCTAGAATTGCCATACTAAAAATATCATGAATATTTTGGGTGGCATATCATTAGAATGTCACTCTTTTAGATTATTACTATAATGAAGTGGTTTCACCTTATTAACTGAAAAGAGTGAGGTATTTTGGGCCTTCACCTTGTGCTACCATATTGATTAGAAGAGAATTTTTTATTTCTTTCACTAAAAACCCAAAATATTCTTAGGAGCAAATGGAGTTAAGATGACCATACTCAAAAGTGTGACAAGACATACCAAGATATACCATTATTTTTAATAAAAATATTTTTTATAAAATACTTGTCTAGTTCAAATTGAACACAAATTTTTGAACAGGTAATACAAATATATTTAGAACTAGACAAATATTTTCTAGGAGAGTAATCAATCATTTTCTAGTCAAATTCACACTAAAATTGAAAAGGTACACAAGGTAAATGCAACCAAGTTAATGTAGAGGAAAATTTATCATTCGAGGGAATGAACAAGGATACATATTCAAGCTCAAGATGTAATCATGAAAGCCACAGTCCAAATGCAATAATATTATCTATCATTTAGAGAATTACACAAAATAAGGAGGAAACCTTAGCGTAGGGATGAATTTCAACCCACTTCTGAACTATTGGGATTCTATGCTTTAAATCCCACTCATGTAGGCTTTTTAAATTTGTCCAAAACCCAATATACTTATAATGAGCATATTTTCAATTAGATATTCTTCCCAGTCATCCACCTGAACACCACATGAGTTCTCAACCTTTTCCACACTTCACGCTCCTTTCTAAAAATTGGTCTTAGTACCTTCAAATGAATTATGAGTTTCTTATCATATGAGGGAAATCAATAGCATGCAACACCCCAGCAAGGAGCCCTTTGACAATAAGCCAAACATTATCCAATTCAAAGAAAATAATTTTTTTGTTGTTCTGAATTTCACTTATCTTTATTCAACATAATCAAATGAAAGATCGAGTAATGAATCATCCAACAAGAAGATAAATGCCCAAAAAATCATCCAAGGATCTAACAAACCTAACCTTAGGATCCATAATGAGGTCCAACCTGGATATACCATATAAGATGGGCATCTTTAGCCTCTCAGACAAAATATGATAACGTTTAGGAACCACCTGGAGAGCATACCCATGCATCTCAGACCCTGCAAAATAGATCACAACACTCACAAGGAAAAGATGCCAAAGGTAGGAACATGCACCAATCTACACATGCATCGATCCACAAATCAAATATGTCAATCAACAATTTATTTACTAGACTGAGATGTCTCAGTCTAGAGTGGAAGAGATGTTGATTGAGAGGGCCCATACGTCAATTAATATAGATGATGATTGATCCAACGTAGGCATCGAATGAGAGTTAGGATTTTATCTAATAATCGGGCTATCTCAAACCAGAGAGGCAAAGTGGTTAGAGACAAAGGCATTGATTTCTAGGTCAGAGACGCTGATCAATGGAGATGCCATAGTGTAGGCGAAGGCTCCGATCTAGAAGTCATCTACCAAACTTGGAATTTCTCAATGCGATGACTCAACTACTGGCCTAGCTCGCCTAGATAATCCCAGGATAATCTCTAGGAGTACTAATACTTCCATGGTTGATTATGATAAGGGTAACAAAGGTGGATAATCCATTATTATAATATATGATATAGTGGATACAATATCATTAACTACAATTAAAATCATGCAGAAGGAACATACATGTGCAGTAACAAAAGTATCATGGCGTAAAGTCATCATATGTACTAGGAGCACTCAAACACCTGTTCACAAGTCCCTAACAATGGTTTCACATGACACCCAACCACAAAAAATCTCAGTGCCTCTCCACCATGCTTAAGGAGATAGTAACACTAGCCCAAACAATAACACAATCACACACAAGTATAATAGGCTTACACATAGTGACTATAAATACCACAACAAAGGTTTAAATCAAGATTAACTACCATAACAACATATGAATGGGGAGTCATGACCTCAATACATTCCTCCCCTGGTCATATTCAATAACATAATACAAACAACAATAAGTAGAAAGTATGCAAAGCTCAATCATCCATCATGGATCTTGTAAAACATGGCTTTCAACAAGGGATACACTTGTTGCCATCAAGAAACATTAGAAACATGGAAGGTACATCCTCCTCTAGGTTATTCTCATAAATACATGTTAGGAACATAGGAAAAAAAGAGTAGGGAGTGTCATCGATTGTGCTCATAATAATGACACCACCACCTAATGTCGAGCATTCTCTCATATAGACAAGAAGGTCGATTGAGAACGAAGAACCACCACATGTCGATAGATGCATGTGTGAAATTTCCTTTGATTTCACTTATAGCATCTTGATTGTGCTCATGGCATGTCCATGGCACTCATTCATCTTGGTTCATTTTATTATAATGTCTTTAGTTTTCACTTATAAAATGAATGCCCAATGGGTTACCTAGGGGCCCCTTTATGCCTCGCTCCCCCATTAGACACCACTCCCATCATTTCTTCCTATTACCTACTAAAGGCTCAAGAAACCAAATCATAAACCAAGGTCAAAGACACAAACTAACATAAGGTCTATTTCCTCAAAATTGGTCTATAACATCAATTTCATCGCAAGAATCTTCAATCAAAATCCAAATAATGAATAGAATATAAAATTTTCAAAACCGAAAATCCCATACACAATATATATAATTCCATATTTAAACATACAATGTCAACTCAAACAATCCGATTGCTCAAACAATAGTTTTGCCTTAAAATCAACAATGGAAATCATCCACCCAAAAACTGCTAAAAATTCAAACTCAATGAAATAAAAATCCAAGAAAACCCATTGGCTCTCATGCATCCAATATGCCAAAAATCTAATCAAATTATTATTATCACCATCCAATTAAAACAAGCAACATAACAATACAAAAACCCTTATTTTCTCACACAAATTGGGGAAATGCTCAAATCACCACCAAATACAATTCCATAAACTTACAACATGCTTAAATATGTCCAAATATTAAATTACAACAATATTTCAACAAAAAAATTTAAGAACAAAAGAGAGATGAAGATATTCTTACCTCCAACCAAGAAAACCTTCAAAATACAAAAAATTGCTAAAGAATTAGTAAAACCAAACAAAAATCAGCAGACCAGTAGATTTGGATGAGTGAAATCCAAAGAGAAAATACCCTAAAAAATCTTTCCCTTTAATATTCCTCACCAAGCAAATATTGAATTTAGGCAAGAGGGTTAGAGAAAAACTCAAAAAGATGAAAATTATAAGTGTTTTAAACAATGAACTTCTGACCAATTAAAAGAGGCTCTTTTTGAAATAATTAAATAATGTAAAATAACTTAAGACAAGTGTTACAATAAAATTCCAAAGTACCCCAAACCAAATATAACCATTTAATTCCAATAAAATCAAATACTATGTAACATATTTTTTGGTAATCACAAACCACCAAATAAACATTTAAAATATCATTTACTAAATAAACAAGCAATGATAAAATGCAGCTAACTAAAAATTAACAAACACTTTTCATGGGCCCACTGCATATGACACTAGGTATCTGAAAGCTACCAACAATGATAGTCAATGCTCAATCAGTAAAATAATAGGGAAATCACCCTTATGTAGGAACAATGGGTTTAGGTTGAGGAACATATGACCAATGTTCTATACCCAGTAACAACCATCAAGTTTATTGTAGGTATACTCAAACCTGTGGAGTTGATGCTTGGTACTTTCCCAAGTTAGTAAAATAGCCAAAGTACATATATCATCCAATATCATCAGTCAATGAAAGGGAACATTAGCAGAGTAATCATTTGTATGTATTGAATGTTACGACAACAAGATTGGGCAGGAAGTGTTGATGACAGGAAGAGAACAAGTGGTGGAGAATTATTTCTTGGAAATAGATTAGTCTCCTAGACAAACAAGAAACAGAACTGCATTTCTCAGTCTACAACAGAAGTAGAATATGTTGCTGCAGCAGTGAATTGTTCAAATATCATATGGTTCAAACAGTTGTTGTCAGGTATGAAGGTGGAAATCAAAGAACCAATTATTATCTATTGTGACAAAACCAATGCTATTAACATTTCAAAGAGCCCTATGATGCATACTAAGACTAAACATATTGCAATAAAGTATCATTTCTTAAGGGAATTGGTTTAGAACAAAGAAGTAAGGTTGGAATATGTGAATACTAAAGAAAAAATTGAAGATATATTCACAAAAACGTTACCTAAGGATTCATTTTTGTATCTTAGAGGAAGCTAGGGGTGATTCCCCTAACTGAGGCTCACTAAAACACAATTAAGTGATGCATCAACCGAGCTACAAAACAAATTTAACATGTTGATGTAGATATTTAGAGCTTATTGCACATGAATCAGTAAAAATAGGTACATTACAACTTCATTAGATGTGTATTGGATGGTGTCTTTGGCATTGGTTGTCAAAGAGGGAGAGATTACTGATGTCATAAAGATTACTGAGGGAGAGATTGATGACAGAGGGAGAACTTTATCAGAGAATAGAGATTAATGCAAGATGGAGAAATCTATATTTCAGAGATTGATGAAAGAGGGAGTTTTTGGATGAGAATTAGAATGAAGCTAAGGACATTAATAAAATTTGATTCTTTTGTATGTTTCTCTATAATTCTTAGTATTATGACATGTTGTGTTGCCATCAATGCCAAAGAGGGAGATTGTTGATGACAGTTATTCAATTGTGTATTGTCATTGATGTTTACACAAGTGTAGTGATGTTTACACAAATGTCTAATCCTATCCGAGCACAGTCAATGTTTTCCAAGATCTCTCGGGCGTTGAAGATGATCAAAGTGACTTTCAGTTCTAAGCGAGTTCACTCGGGCATTACAGTTTTGGTCAGGCATTGAA
>MU214118.1:358434-399663 GCA_018584345.1 Thuja plicata | reverse complement strand
ATATATAAGGTCAAGTTTGGATTGAATATGTGGAGAAAGATATATGTTTTGTGATATGAAGTGTGGAGGCGAAAGCAGATGGGATTTTGATTGAGGATAGAATACACAGAACTGCAACAAAATATCTGATCAGTGAGGATCAAGTAATCAAAGCCAGAGCAGAGATCTGAATCAACAAAGACAGTTGCTTATCAAAACAGGTCAATCCATTTTTACTCTAACAATTTTAGCAGTGATCTAAATCTCTTAACAGAGCAGACTTAACTGTCTTTTGTAAATCCTCTCACAAGGTGACATTTCTACATTGAAGTGTTTGAAGACCTCTAACAAGGCAACTCCTCACAGGGTGATTAAATCTTCTAACAGGGTCACACCTAATAGTGTGTTATTATAACCTTTAGCAGGGTTGGCTCCTAACAGGGCTCACTTCAGAAGAGTGAAAAATAGTGACTAGTTGCAATTGGTGGTTTTTCCCATATTGGGTTTCCATGTTAAATCTTGGTGTTATCTCTGTACATGTTATTTTCTTTATGGTTTATGTTCTGCAATCAATCACTAAAGGATAATCATAGTTAATATCTTAAGATTTTCTATGTTAATCGAGTGACAGTAAAATATCTGTGTTAACTAAGGAACAATGATAAATTTGTTAAAGACATCTAAGGGACTTGGATTTTTTTTTGTGGTAACTGATTCACCCCTCCCCTCTCAGTTACTCAACTCATTTCCAACATATATAGCTTTGAATATTAGACCAAGAATTTAAAGAGGTGTTTTGAAGTTCATTTGGAATGTACTGAATATTTTAATATCAATACAAATACAAGTTCATAGGCAGCTTCAAAGTTCATATATGATTGTCTTTATTTTGAATTTCAGCATTTGTTTAAGTTGAATGGTTAAAGACTTTTCAATTTATCTATCTGTAAGGTAGATTATGAGATTGTTTTAGGGTTTCTTTCAAGGAAAGAATTAATTTCCTTAGAATAATTTCAATGAGGTTTGAAGTTATTTACAAATTTGATGATTACATATATAGTATGAGTGTGGAGTGATATGTAAGGCATATTCATTTCCTGCAATAATCTGTAAGTGTACTTAGGTGAGTATTTCTATTAAGGTTTTTGTGTATTTAAAGTGAGTCTGTGCCCTAGGCTAAGGCACTGGTCATTTATGTAAATGGAGTATGTGGCTATTATTATTCACAAATACTTTGTTAATCTTGTATGTTATGTTTTATTAAAAACTATTCTATTACAGAACATGTGTTTTGTGAAATCCACTATAAATCTGCTTAGTTGTTATTCTGCACGAGTCAATGAAGCAGAGAATAGGTAAACCCTCCCGAGTCTGTGGAACTCCAAGTGTAGAAGGTAGAAATATCTTGTTACTGTTGATATTTTCCTTTCTTGGTCAGTATTTGGGAAAATAGTAGATCATACTTGTTTTACAAGTGTTATGAAGACAATAAAAATACCCAACACCTTCCTGACACTGAATTGATCTCTGCTCCTTCAATTTGTGTTCGCCAAATCTGAAAATATGATCGCAACCCTAAATCGAATGATTTAGTGCTCCTTATATAGAACTATCACCAGGTCACACAAGACCTAGAACTTTCCACCACAGTCAGCTTCAAAGATTAGCCAACCTCCTCAAAATCAGTGTCAACAACATCCAATATATCATCCTCAAACGTATTACCAATATTTAGAGCTAATATGTTGGTCTCATATCTACTTCCTTAATCAAATTAATATGAAACTCTGATCGGTGATCAGGTAGGTAAACTGTCTTCTTACTTAAAACATAATTTATTCATAACTTGATATAAACTGCTGCGATTGGAATAATGGATTCCACTTACCATATACAAACTATATGTATGATCACAACACCTGAATATTTCCTTGAATCAACCGCTACCACATTCTGTGTCTGATACTGTTCTTCCTCAACACCAATCAACATACATAGTTGATCTTTCCTTTACAGATCATGTACATAACTTACCCATCACTGTAATAATGATAACTGTATACATTGCTATCAAGGAAAACTAATTATGCATCCACTCATGACCACTCTTCATATCTCCTATAAAACTACCATAATGACAACAATGTCCTCTCTTCCAAAAATATATTCTATATGGAATTTCATGATTAATTGTAGATCGATTATCCTCCAACATTTATCCTGGGTAATTTATATGGTAGAAAAACTAAATTTTTGGAGGAAGTCTAGAATGATCACCCTTCTATGATTAGTATTTGTGGTTGGCCTCCTTTAATGACCATTTAAAAATATCTACGGGGTTTCAATGTTGCAGATTATTTCTTCTTAGATTATTCTGGTCCATTTCTGGTGGCCAGGTGGTAGTCTATCGAATCTATTCTTGTATATCATGAGATTAAATTGGCTTTTGTTTTAGAATTGAAAAAGATGCCTCTTATATTTCTAGATATGGAAGATGAGCTAAGTTGGACTAAAGCTAATTCAGGTTCTTATTCAATCCAAGAATTGTATAGTTCACTATCTTTGCCTCAATTGAATGTTTCTTGGCCTTCAAGGCTATTTTGGAGTGTGGCTTTTCTACCTAAGGTTGGTGCCTTTCCTTGGTTGGCGGTCCAAGACAAAATATTAACTTGTATGAGATTGGATAGACTTGGGATTACGAATGTATTTCCATGTTTCATGTGTGGATAGTTCATGGAGTCATCAAATCATCTTTTTGTTCATTGTCCCTTTAGTTCTGAGTGTTGGTATTGACTCTTCAATAAGCTAGGTTGGTCTTCAGCTCTATTTCTAGACTTGAAATCTCTATTCAGGAGTTGGCCTTCTTTGTTTTCTTCATCCTTTTATTTATATATTCATGGGTTTTTCCTCCCTCCATCCTCATTTAGAATATATGGTTAGAACATAATAACTGAATTTTTAGGAAAAAAAATTCTACCTTATCTGATGTTTTATTTTGGATAGAAAAAATCATCCCCGAAACTATTTTGTCCTATATTTATAAGAACTTGGAACACCTGAATTCTTTCTCATACTGGGATAGTTGGGTCACTAGATATTGGCAATCTTTGCAAATTTTGCCATCTCATGGTTTTTTTTGTGACAGGGGCTATTAATAAAATCAAAAGGAAAGAAGATGGTCACCACTGCCTAGAAGTAAATTTAAGCTAAATTATCATGGTGCTTCTAGAGGTAATCCTCGAAAGTCGGGTATTGGAGTGGTAATCTCGAACCACGAGGCAAACATTATTAAGGCTTCTTGTAAATGCATTGTAGATGGAACTAATAATAATGCAGAATTATAGGCTTTATCCTTTAGATTGGATTTGGCTATTTCCCTTGGAATAAAAGACATTTTTATGGGGGGATTATGTAGTTACTTTTTATGCAATCTCCAAAAAAAAATCTATGTGATGACATCTTCAATATTTGCTAGATAAAGTTCTTCTGCAATTACAATTTTTTATTTCTTATATCATCTCTCATCCTTATATAAGGAAGTTAATGTTATCACAATATTTTTGGCTAATAAAGATATAAATGAGAAGATTTCCTATTTGGAGGTATTGAGTGCAGATCTCCTATCATTTCTCACAAAAGACTGAGAATTTGTCACATGTTTATAGTTATATGCTCTGTCTTGTGGATTAATATTAATGGGCACAAGGTTTCTATATTTCTAAAGATTGGGGTTGTCTGCATTCATGTGGGTGCTGTGTCGATCAGGTCTCGACGTGATTTCCATCCGGATCCTTGTTTTCTTCTATTATTTCCCACTTTTTTAGCCCCATGGATATTATCTTGGGCCTAGATTATATGGTTTGATTGGATGGTGTGTTCTTTTTATTTTAATTCTCTCTGGTAACTCCATTTGATGGCTATTATGGTTTATTGGTTGATTAAATTGTTTGGTTCTTATCATGTGATTAATATGTTCTAATGTAAGCTTGTATGAATGTTACTATCCATATTCTTTTCTCTCAAAACATGGCTTTTACGTACATCAATGTCATTGTTAAATAATTATTATTAAGCTTTCTGGAAACTTGGTAGCTTCATGTGATATATTGTGTCCAATGGATTTCAGACATATCTGGTTTCTGCACAATATTCAATTTGACTGGATGTAATTCATTGCAGGTGATGGTTTAGTTATTCTTTTTGCTGATGCCATTGCTAATTATTTTGGCAATGATTTGGCCTGATCCATAGGATCTCACACTTATTTACTGGGGTAATATTGATTTATTTTATTATGACATGAGAAGGTTTCGTTTAATCTGTCTTTTCATCTCTCCCACTAAGCTTTCATTCAAGTCATTTTTATTTTCTTCACATGAATTATTTCATAATTAAAATGACTTGCTTGAACAAATTATATTCTTCTTATCTTTGAGCGTGTGGTATTTATTTATAGGATAGTTGACCCGGGAAAGGTAATTATTTCATCTTTTTTGGACATGTTATATAAGAGATCATTTGGTTTTTATTTTTATAAATACATCTGAAGTGGTTTAGTGTATTCTCTGCTTTGCAAATGAAAAATTTAATGTATTGCTTCAACAATTTTCTCCTAATCTTGTTTCTGCTGCACTTGATTGATTCTTGGCAATATACACTTTGTTGGCCAACTCTCAAGAACGTGATGGTTTTGATGTTCTGGCAATTCCTCTGGTTCAAGCCTTGGATCCTGCTGAAGAGGATGTTTTTGATTCTCTAGTTCATGGTCATGATGATTTCGCAAATGATTATATCCATCTCCAATCTGATCATGCTATTTTGGAGATGGATACTGTGAATTTGGTGTCCTTGGATGATCTCAGTGGTCTCTTCTCTCCACCTAAGACTAGTATTAGCAATTGGTTTTCTGATATGTCTTCTTCCCATAGTGATTCAGGCTTTACATCCAGATAATATCAGTCTGTTATACTGTTTTGAGCAGACATTTTAATTAGTGTATGCAAACTGGATTATTCTTTTTTGGGGGTTGGCAGGTGCTTTCATTCTATGCTCTCTGCGACTTTGGGTTTTTTTTGGTTGGGACTCATACAATGTTGGTTATTTTCTCATCATGTTATTGTTTCAGGATCGCTCTATGATAAAAACTTTATTTTAAATGTTGGTTATTTTCTCATCATGTTATTGTTTCAGGATCGCTATATGATAAAAACTTTATTTTATATATTAATATTATTGTTTAGTGGCTCAGACCACTTTTATAAAAAAAACACACAGTATTTTTAACTTCATATAACAATGACAATGAACAAATATTAATTTGTGCAATAGAGAGAATAATTTTTGAGTTTGGACTATAGTTTGTAATGTCTGTATTTTATATATAGCATTTTTGAGTTTTTTTTAAATTTTTTGTGTTTGATTCTTTGTATTTTTTTCTCGTGATTTGAAAAATAGGGGAAAAAAGTATAGACATGTGTTTCCTATGTAGTGTATGTACAGGTGGAGATACAAGGAAATACATCGTTTCTTACCAAACATTCAATACTACATGCAGGATGTGTACCAAAGTTAATTTCAATGCGAATTCTTTTTCATTTATATTTCATGTAATGGGAATGAAAAGTTTGAACAACGACTCATTGTATAATTAAACGAACAGAAAACATTAAGTAGTCTGAATAGTAGAATGATTCATGCTATAGTTGAGGAATTGGACCAAACTTGAATTTGCTTAAAAGACATTTTAGATGGATTAGATTAGATAATAAGAACATAGTATAATAACCAACCATATAGATACTATTTACATAATAATAGAAACATTGAATCCATAAAGCACAGAGAAAGAGTAAAATCAGAACAATATAAAAACATCAGTTGAAGTAGTGGTAATCAGTGCTTCATGAATTGAAATGGTGGCCTTGGATTGAACCTGTTCATTATAGTTGCAAGGCCAAAGAAAAAGTTACAAATCAAGTTTTTCTAACTCTCAGTAAAGAGATCGTCGTGGTTTTTGAAAAATATGTTTATTACTGCAAAGTCGTCATATATGACACAAGACTTAAAGATCAGCCAAGCATCTTGCATTTTCTCATCTTTTCTCCTTGTCTTAGTCTTAAAAAGACTTTTGCTAAAGGGCTAGAGATCATTGTAATATTTATTGTTCCAATGGTCGTTGCAATTGTTGGCCAATATTATTTTGGAATAATTTTTTAAAAGAGCATGTACACAAAATCAGGGATGTCACTATTTGTAAGAGAGAGGTGAAGAAAAATTCATAAATTGCACCATTGTGAAGATGGTTGTGTTGAGGATGAATATAGTTTTCAAGAATGCAAGTTATTGCCTCGTAAACATTCTCATGTTCTGTTTAGAATATATGTTAAAATTGTTCCAGCAAAGTTTCATTTAAGCATAAATAATTCAAACTGAAATACATAGTGTAACGCCCCATTTAGGAATCTATGATAAATTAACCTAACATGATATAACACAAATAACCAATGTCCCATAATATAGCATCATCATAAAGTAATGTCATATATCAAAGTATCACCCATTCCAACTGAAACAACCAATCCACACATGAAAAGTGACCTAAAAGACTCTGGTATTATAAACTAAAATAACAAACTATGGGTGGGTATTACACATAGCCATATGGAGAAAGCGGTAGAATCTTTGTTGGACACGATATTGATACAGTGTTTACAATGAAAATGCGTTAGCATTGATGCAATAAAAGGAACTATTGTTTTTGGTTTAGGTATCATACAAAAATTTATGCAAATTAAATATAGGTTGTAAATTTGATTAGGTGTATAATTCATATTATGAACAAGTTATAAGATATTTAAAGAAGAGGACAATGACATTGAACAATTTGTACAATAAATCATGCTAAAGCTAAAGAGAGAACAAATTTTAAGTCATTTGAATAATGGAATAGTAAGAGCAAACATTTTGTATAATAAGTGTTTGTAGAGGTAAATGATTACAATTTATTTTTGTTTTGTCAGATGTTTATAATAATTTATATCTCTAATATGTAACAATACATTAGTATCTGTAATGAACACACAGTTTTGGTTGAGATGTGTAGTCATTGATACAAACATTTTCTAATAGCTATTCATGTGTCATAATTCTTTGTCATTTTGCTAGGTGTAAAAATAAGAAATGTCTGGAAATTGATTTCATACAAAAAAATAATTAATTAATGTAGAGTCTTCACTTTGAAATTAAATGTAATTATACAAAGATTTGCAGTGTAATGATAGCATAAATAAATCTTTACCTAGCCTATTTCTCTAATGAAATCCTCAATCATTGATTTAAGTAGAGATGATAGCAAGAAAACAAGTTTGTACACTTCAATGACTAATATGATGACTATTTTTTTAGTTCAGTGTTCAAATTCATGATGTTTGTAGCATTTATGTGAACTTCCAATTCCAATTGAAACATGATGCTTCCTAAGAAATTGACTTCATCATTGTTCTCAACAGTGTCGATGTTGTTCTTCGCAATGACCTTTTCTTAACCAGTTTGCTGCTACTCTTTCCAATTCCATCCATCCAAATTTCAAGTGCAATTGATACTTCTTCAGGTTTGAAATTACATAGGTGAAGATAACACATTATACAAAAACCTAAACAATAGATATCGATTATTCTCTATAATTTGATATTGCACTTGCAAGAGGGAAGAGAAAATAACTAATAACTTAAGGTTGAAAAAGGTTAAATCCGTATAAAAAACATTTTAAAGACAATGCAATAAATAATGTAGAAGACCTTTAAATAGTTTTCTACATGAATTTTGGTAATAAAGAATATGCAAGTCCATCTATGCAATTGAATGACCCAGTTGGAAAACTTTGTGCATTATCAAGAACTTGATCAATTGATATTGTTTATGGGTAGTTTTCTGATTTTTATATGTGTATTATAAACAAGTTTCATGGCATTTTTTTTCCTTACAATGTTTGTATGCATATTGATAAACTAATTTGATTGATAAAAAATTGTTGAAGAAATTATAAGTTACAAGTCAATTACGAAAAAATTATATTATACATTGCACTATACATGAAGCAAGAAATAGGTAAAAGGAAACCAGTTAGCACACCTATAGCCAAATGTATGTCTTTGGAAATGAGTATTGAAAACCTCCTGATAGTTAAATCATCATAACGAATAAGTATTTTATTATATTTGCAATATAATAGACATTATACAAAATTCATCAACACCAAAATATCTATTCTATTTCTTTCAAATGAAATGCATGAATATAATTCTTTGTAATACTACGTATTATAATAAAAACAAGTCTACCACAGTCTTTGAATAAAATTATAAATGGGAAACAAAAGAAAAAATAAAAGGTATAAACCACTTATCATACATGTGGCAACAACTATCAGATTGAAACTTTTATTCAAGTGACACTGTTATATATTGGCATGCATTTTGTATGTATCTACACACATTATACAAAATTTGTTAGCAGACATAAGGCACACACTCTATTTTTTTGTGTTATGCAAAGAACGAAAATAAAATAATTTGTGTTAGTTTTTTAAAATGATTTGTCCCCTGGTTCTCAATAATAAAATGTTGAAAACAGTTTCATTGATAAAAAAAAGTGAATAATATATACTAGTTGTTGGTTTACTTATTTATTTTTTTAAAAATATTTGTTTGTTTGTTTTTATTATTGAAAAGAAAGGGAAAAATCTGATTGTATTTAACAAATAATTCATATGCCTTGTCTATTAAGACACTTTGTATCACGTTTGTAGGTATGCTGACTAATTTTCTTCTTTTTATTTCTTGGTCTATCTCTATTTAAGGTATTGTGACTCTTTTTTATTTCTATTATGACGAATCTTATATGCACTTGCCTACTAATTTGCACAAGTTCAAAATAAAATCTTTAGATTTTTCTACAGTTTGTAATTTCTATTGGAATTAATGGGAAGTGTGTACTGAGAGGGGAGGGGTGAATTAGTACCTCTAAAACTTTTGTATCTTTTAACCTTTATCCTTAAAGTTATCAAATGTTTATCCAACCATCTATTCTATACTATCTTGATGTACGATATATCAATTCATAAACTTAACCAAACATGTGAACATTCATGAAAGTAATTGACACATAACACAAGATATGATATCACAGAAAACTCATGTTAAGAAGTAAAAACTGCGGTGGGGATGACACCCACAAATTATTCACTATTTGCAGATTGGGAGGGGCTGGTTAAGGCTTACAATTTGATCACTTCTGATGATCTACCCTATTAAGAGTATTTGTGGAGACCTGTTAAAGTCTACTTAATTAAGAGCTTTAGAAACACTATTTAGTGTGCACTCGGTTAAGAGATTTATAGTTGGACGGTTAAATCCACCTTCCTTGAAAGGATTTTTACACTTTGTTTCACTTGTTAGAATGTAAGCAAATTACAATTTGACCTGGTGTATGCAATCTCCTATTGCTGATTACAGATCCATTTAAGATTACATGAATAAGTATATCACCTAATGTGATTGAATAATACCTCTGATGCTTGGTAGTCTCTTTTCTTGGTTCTTGCTAACCAAATTCACCTTTTGTTGTTCTGGTTCTTGAAACTTTTAATCTGATCCATAGATGTGCTTTTATGCTTCATTCATCCTCTCATCCATTCTCATATCACATAATAATGAATGATTGCAATGTCTATTTATAAGATAGATTGACCTAATCAAGTTTCACGTAAAAGAATGTTAACTCTAAGATCACAGGTTTACAACTTTACCTTGATCTCCTAGTCTATGTGTTTTAAATAAGTTAAACTGATTAAAGCACTTACATTAATGTTTCTTGTCCGTCGAGAAATGGTTTTAAAAACAAATCAAGACTCTATAAATAGAACATGACTATTTTATCTGACGTGGAAGTCAAATCCACTTGTTGCGGGCTGCAACTGACTTTCAGTTTCTGTCGGTCGGTTATGCTATGATGTCAGTTAGATTGATTCTCAGTGTTCCTGCTTGAACTGTCTCTTAGGTTCCTCTTTGACTATTCTCTCGGTTTGCACTATGATCTGCTTGTTGGGTTCTACTTTCAGGTTCCTCTTTATCCTTTCTACTTTGCATTTTCGGTTTACACACAAAATTGTGTCGTCGATTTTCTTTGAACTTAGAAATTTTTTGGTGATCTCTTATATATGCATTTTCAGTTTTCTCTTTGTCTTGTCTTTCGGTGTATGCTTACCGAAAGTGTTCTTTGCATACTAATGGAAAAATGATGTCATCAATCTCCCCCTTTGACATTAGTATTAAAAATTGATATGTGCAAAATACAAACAAAATGTTAAGTATGTACAACATATATAATCCTTAGTCATTCCATGACTCCCCCTATGTATGTTTCGGTATATCATTATTTTCCCCTTTTTCTGTAGTACTGTATAGTTGCCTATCTGTACATTTCATTATTTTCCCCCTTTTTGATATTAAGGGCAAAGGTGTATACCTTATAGCTTATAAAAAATGTGAGAGTGTGAAGACTTCATGTCTTCCATCATCTTCTCCCATTGGTCCTTCAAGTTCTCTTGAGCCATGTGCTCGAGTGTGATCCTTGAGTGCATATCGTAGATGTTGTCTGTCATGGACATCTCAGGGGTTACTATCAGTTGTCTTGCTAAACTGATATGCTATTGAAGAAGTATTAGATTTGATAGAAGGTGAGCTTGGAGCTCGGTGACCTCTTCTCTGAATTGTGTTTCTGCTTCCCATAGTTCTTGCCTTAACCTTTTGATCTCAATAATATTTTCATAATACAACTTAAGTGCATTATCTTCGGTGGTCAAGCCTTTAGCACTAGTAGCTAGATTAGAATCTAACTTTGCTATCTTATCACTATGATCTTTAGTGAATTTATCAATGGTGCTCAATTGTTGAATCAAGGAAATAGCTTCAGCAATTATTTCAGGATCTAATTCACTTATGAATTATGAAAGCTTTACCTTGTTTACTGCCACTTCTTGGCTGATTTTCTCAACAAGTTTTTTTTGATATTTCTTCTCTTCTCTCTCTTCAGTTGTCTTCTCTGCATCAATGTTCTACATTGTAATTGCTTCAGCGAGAGTAGCTAGTTGATCAAGAATCGGTTTAGTCTGATCAACATCAACATCAGATACAATCTGATGCAAGATGTCCCTAGTTGTTTCTAGTACCATGGAGTCTTAGTGTTTCTTTCTCAGCTTCTCCTGTAATGCCTTCCTTTGGCATATTTCACTGTATTCCTTCAGTGCTTCATATTCAAGTGTAGTTGGGTCACATTTGGAGATCTCAATGATTTCATCTAGAGTGACTTCCAACTTACTCTTTTTGGATTTCTTATTTTTCTTCTAAGTTTCACTTGAGTGTAGAACCATAGCCATCTTCTCAGATTTGTCTATGGTACTGGATGAAGTGACTTGTGGTGTTTCCTCTTTTCGCTGCTGGGCGTTGGTGTTAGCTTGTTGGTTTTTAGTAGACGTTTCAACATCAACCTTTACATTGTTTGTTGCAAATTTTTTGGTTTCCTTAGGAGTGCCATCTTTAGGTTTTCCCCCTTCATCAGTATCCTTATG
This sequence comes from Thuja plicata, assembly GCA_018584345.1. NCBI lineage: Eukaryota > Viridiplantae > Streptophyta > Pinopsida > Cupressales > Cupressaceae > Thuja > Thuja plicata. Next base: position 388,058 of record MU214118.1, on the reverse strand, counting down.
TACTTCATCTTCCTTTTTCTGTCCATTCTTCTTAGTGGTGTCTCCATCTATTTTCTATAAATCTCCTTCTGCAACCTTGTCTGTTCCGTTTACAATATGAGTGTCTCCGATGACATTCTGTTCATCAGTGTTGTCTTTCTTTCCTTCTTCCCCTGCATCCTTGGGAATGCTTGAATCTTTGTCAGGTGATTTTTCTGTTTCTTGAAGTATATTGATGGCTTGCTTCAATATTGACATGTTGCTTGAAATGTTCACCTGTGAAGTGTCAAATGTCGTGTCCTGTTCATCAGTCTTTACCTTGATAACAGTGAGATCTTCATCCTTTTGTATTTCTTATGTTGGGTCATCGGTTATGTCAATGACTGTGTTGTCCATTGTGGTGTCCGACCATATCTCATCTGCAACTTCCAAATTCTTGTTGTCGGTTGTGTTCATTTCTTCTTTATTTTACTCAACTGATGTGTCATCTTCTGCATCTTTGATTATTATGTGTTCTTGAGTTTCCATATTGTCATCTTGTTGTTGTTGTTCTTTTTCTAGGCTTGCTTCCTCAATAGGTCTATTGAGTATTTTACTCCAAGTTTTGTCTTTATTTTTCAAGCTCTATAAGCCTTCCTTCAAGAAATTTGCAGGCTCTCAACTTGGGTGAGAACTCCTTTTTATGGTTCTCCATCATCTCATCAATTTCTCCCCTTTTGGATTTAGGAGGCATAAGAGAAACAAGTACTCTTTCCCTTATCTCCTTCTCATTCTTTAATGCAAATGACCATCTGGCATATAATCTATCCATGAGTTCCTTTGGTACCATTGAACCTTTGAATTGTAGTGGTACGTACTTGAATTTGTACATATTTGCAATGATGGCATCTTCAACTTTGTTGCGATCTTCTGGATCTAGTTTTACTCATCATCTTATCTTAGAATCTGTAATAGATCCCGAATTTGCAATAGATTTGCATACCTCATTAATGCTTTCTGGAACCTTAATATTTTCTTCTTGTACACCTTCATCTTGTTCGGTGTCCTCAATATCTTCTTGGGCTCTTATGAACTTCCTTCTTTTTGTTGGTCCTCTTTTTTGTGTAGTTGGTTTCCTCTTGTAGGTTCTGACTTGTCCTTTGTTCAAGAGTGAAGGACTTGAGTCTTTAGCTGTTTGGCTTCTTGTTCTAGAAGCAGATGTCATTCTTGGCTTCTTTGCAAGTGTTGGCAATGGTGTATTTGACTCTGTAGACTCAGAGTCACTTTTTTTCTCAGCCTCACCCATGGGTGATTGTCCTTTGGTTTCTTTATTTTGCTCAGTTTCCTCTTTAGTAATCGACAATATTTTCTTTAAGTTCTTAACCATTTTAGCTTTCTTTCTGTCAATTTTCTTTACAACCAATCCAGTTTTGATTCTTTCTTTTTCCTCTTCATAAGTTCTGAAATTTGGTTGTTTCTTGCCTAATGGTTCATTTATCAATGCATCAATTGCATTGGATGCTTGATCAATATTTACCTCTTATTCCAAAGGTTGTAACCATGTTATCCTTGGTACAATAGGTTTTATATATGTGTGGTCAGTGTCAACCATAAAACATATCTCATTTTTAAATTTCTCAATAAGTTGTTCATGGATCCTAACTCTTTTCTGCATTCGGTCCTTGAATCCTGTAAAGTACTCATCCTTGACTATTTCAAAGTTATCTCCTAGTGATCCTATGTATTCACTGATCTGTATGGTGATCGATTTTGTGGTATCCCATTTTACATCTCCTACTGATGGAAATAATTCTTGAAAGTAAAAGAAAATGCACATGATAAGTGATCCAAACTTACATGTATTTGTCTTAGCATTTCTTATTGTCCTCAAGTTTTCTTCTAGCTGGTTCAGTAGAAGTTTCGACAGATCCAACTGAGTACCTTTCTTTACAATCTTGTATGCTGTATCTATTGCACCGGATGCTATTTTATTCATCCTGCTAGCTTGGAAGAATTTATAACCTAGAACACATGCTCTAAATTTAAGTTCATCGTCGGTTATAGTAGATACCTTCAGTCCTTTGCCATCACACTTTGCTCCTGTGTTCTTCTCAATCTTAGCCTTGGGTGGGTTTTTCAATGCTTTTACCTTCTCGGTTATAGGGTAACCGGTGATTGCATGGATAACATCTCGGGTTATCATTTTTGGCTCATCTAGCCATATATTTTGATTGTGCATTCAGCTCAGTACTAACCAAATCCACTTAGTTTTGAATGCCTTCGGGAACAATAGGGCATTAGTGAGCCCTTTCACCTGTATGTCTTTGTGTTCATCTTTTATGGATCCATCTTCATTACATAGCTTCTTGTAAGCTTGTTCCACCTCTAAATCACCAATTTCTACAATCTTGCAGTGGATGTAAACTCGCATGTCTTCAACAAGAAAAACCCTAGCTGGTATTCACAAGAATGCTCCAGCATTGTCGGGTTGTGATGTAACCTCAGGGAAAATCTTGTAGTGAGGTTCCTCACAGGTAGAGTTGTTGACAATTTTAACCTTATCCTCTTTGATGTTCTTCATTTTGGTGGTCCTTGAGGTCATGGCCATTGTTTCAGAGAAATTTAGGGCTTCTTGAAAGATGCTTAAACCAAAGTTCTCAGTTGTCATAGGAAATTACTGTTTACACTTGTAGTGCTCACTGATTTTTTGGAGTGCTTTGGGTCGAGTTGAAGTTGTCCTATGATGATTTTTTTTTTGCTCAAATTTCGCTCTCGTCACTCTGCTCTGGTTGTGATGAAAAATGAAACATTTCCATCACCATTTTATAGATGTTTGCTCTAAAAAGTGAGTCATTAATGCTCAACCACTCCTTAGTGTTTATGGAGTTTGTCGGTTAAAACATTAACTTCTCTCTTCGGTGACAATGTGACGTTTTGGGTTGGTCATTTAACTCTTTTCTTTTACCGACGGGTTTCATTGTTGTGCGCAAACAACTTATTCACTTTTCTTGATTACCGAAGAGTCTCGATTTACACTAGCAACTTTTCTTTAACATGATAACCGATGATTCTCGGTAAGTATAGGCTATTTCAACTTTGAGCGTATACCGATGGATTTTGGTATGTATTACCTAATAGAATAGTTATCACAAATTTTAAGAAGTAATATCATGATGCATATTTACTTATGCTAATTTTTCAATTTATCAACATATTATGGAACTGGTGTAAAATATTGCTTAGTGTAATGTAGTTCCATACTTACTTGTTCTGCTTAGGTGGGGGTGGTGATGTCACCAGATCCATTGGATGGGGTGTCACCATTTGCATTTCTTATTCCAGCTTCATCATTGTTTGAAGCTTTTCTCCACATTTTGTCTCTCATTCTCTGGATGTCTTCAATGGTGTTTCCATTGGGATATGTGTTGGTCTCTGTCATTCGGTCTTTGCAGTCTTTCTTGAAATGACCAACTTTATGATAGTGTAAGCATGCCATTTCGGGGTTATTTGAGCCTCTAGACTTTCTTGTCCACTGTCTCATATAGTTTGCATCAATGTGACCAAATATTCCACATGCTGTACAATTTATCCATGTGTTGTAATCCCATACATACTGGTTACCGACTCTTTTCAGTTGATAGGGAGTTTCTTGACCTTTTGGCTTCCATGCTTGCTTTTTCTTTTTGCAGCATTCAAGAGTTGTGTGCCCATTAATTTTGCATGTAGGACAATATTTGTCCATGTAGGCTTCCGTCTTTGGTTGTTTCATCTCAGACTTACATTCATATGCTTTATGTCCTTTCTTGTTACATTTATAAAAAAATCCTATGAATGAAGATGTGGATTTAGTAACACCTTTAATTTTGCCTCTGCATACATTTGATGTGTGGCCTTTCTTTCCATACTGATTGCATGTCAGCTTTCTTGGTCTTGGATTTTCAAAGACATTCTTTGGATTAGCTTGATTGGGTGATTCTCCATTCTCGGTAAAGCCTAGACTGGTGTTGTTGTTGACTCTTCGTTGTCCATCAAGAAAATCATCCATTCTTTTATTTCTATCTTTAGCTTTCTTGATAATTTCATTATGCTGCTGCTGAATTCTTATTTCATGTTTCAACTTTTCATTTTCTTCCCTTAGCTCACCGATAGCTTATATTCTTTCAATGAGTTCAAGATTCATTTAGTTTGCCTCTTGACTCATAAGAATAATTTGATTTGTAATCTCATGGTGATGCTCTATAAGTTTTTGTATTTTTTAGACTCTTTCTCTTATAGCTTTTCAGTAATCTTCCTTCTATCATCAATAGCTAGTGTTCTTTCTTTCTCAGCTTATCTAGCACTGTTCATGACATCAATCATTCTTACCATCTATGTCTCTTGACCAATTTTTAGAGATTTCACTTGTCCAGCTAGATGTTGATTGATTTTGTTTAGGCTTGTGATGCTTTCTTTTGATGTGTCTGATGTTTTTCTTGTAGTTGATCCTGAAGACTCAAATAAATTTGGTATCTCTTCCTCATGATAATATGTTTCATTATAGCGAGATGTCATAATCTTTCTTTCATCTAACAGTTGTCTCATATTGATTCTAGCTTGTTTATACTGCTCATAGAAGATCTAAATTTCTAGCTTCTTATTCTCAATGCTTTTGTCAAGTCTGTACTTCTCCATTGTATGGTCTTTTCTCTTAAGCCTTTAATCTTTTCCAAAGAAGAGACTTAGCTTTGATACCAATTGTTGGAATTAATGGGAAGTGTGTACTGAGAGGGGAGGGGTGAATCAATACCTCTAAAACTTTTGTATCTTTTAACCTTTATCATTTAAGTTATCAAGTGTTTATCCAACCATCTTTTTAAAACTATCTTGATGTAAGATATATCAATTCATAAACTTAACCAAACATGTGAAAAATCATAGAAACATTCATGAAAGTAATTGAAACATAACACAAGATATGATATCGCAGAAAACTCCTGTTAGGAAGTAAAAACTACGGTGGGGATGGCACCCACAAATTCATCACTATCTACAGATTGGAAGGGGCCGGTTAAGGCTTACAATTTGATCACTTTTGATGATCTACCCTATTAAGAGTATCTGTGGAGACCTGTTAAATTCTACTAAGTTAAGAGCTTTAGCAACATTGTCTAGTGTGCACTCGGTTAAGAGATTTAAAGTTGGACTGTTAAATCCACCTTCCTTGAAAGGATTTTTACACTTTGCTTCACTTGTTAGAATGTAAGAAAATTACAATTTGACCTAGTGTATGCAATCTCCTATTTCTGATTATAGATCCATTTAAGATTACATGAATAAGTATATAACCTAATGTGATTGAATAATACCTCTGATGCTCGGTAGTCTCTGTTCTTGGTTCTTGCTAACCAAATTCACCTTTTGTTGTTCTGGTTCTTGAAACTTTCAATCTGATCCATAGATGTTATTTTATGATTCATTCATCCTCTCATCCATTCTCACATCACATAATAATGAATTATTGCAATGTTTATTTATAAGATAGATTGACCTAATCAAGTTTCACGTAAAAGAATGTTAACTCTAAGATCACAGGTTTTTCAACTTTACCTTGATCTCCTATTCTATGTGTTTTAAATCAGTTAAAATGATTAAAGCACTTTCATTAATGTTTCTTATCCCTAAAGAAATGGTTTTAAAAACAAATCAAGACTCTATAAATAGAACATGACTATTTTATCTGACGTGGAAGTTAGATCCACTTTTTGCAGGCTGCAACTGACTTTCAATTTTTGTCTGTCGGTTATGCTCTGAATTCAGTTAGACTGATTCTCGGTGTTCTTGCTTGAACTGTCTCTCAGGTTCCTCTTTGAATGTTCTCTTGGTTTTCACTATGATCTGCTTGTCGGGTTCCTCTTTATCCTTTCTACTTTTCATTTTTGGTTTACACACAAAATTGTGTCATCAGTTTTCTTTGAACTTAGCAGTTTTTTTATGATCTCTTATATCTGCATTTTCGGTTTTCTCTTTGTCCTATCTTTCAGTGTATGCTTACCGAAAGTGTTCTTTGCATACTAATGGAAAAATAATGTCATCAATTTCTACACTTTGCATTTATAGGATTTTGGATAATTATTTGTTTTATTCTAGTTTTGTCATTGCATTTTTCCTACCAATTTTGTTTGTTTTATTATGAAAAATTAAGCAAAAAAATATGTTAACATGTGTTGTGTTCATAATATATACATACTTGAATGTAAAGGGAAATACATAGTTTTTGATGTAATATTTAATACTCTAGATTATGTGCATGTTGTTAGAATAGGAAAAACCCTATTCTCCCAAGAACACCTGCATGCAAACCTGCCACATGGAAGAAGCAAAGTACATAAGACAGGAAAAACTATGGAGGCCAAAAAGCCAGAGGAGACATCATATGCACAAGAAAACAATATATTAACAATATGTTTCAAGATAAAACAATGCGATGTGAAAACTCCTTATGAAAAACAAAGAGGTGAATCCTTATAAAAGGAATCATGAAACCCTAAAAGGGAAAACCTAAGGTTAGCTTAAGCAACTAGAGTGAATAGGTGAGTTAGTAATTAGATCATAATGATTTAATTAATAACCCAAGAGACTATTACTCTAACACATGTTAGAGTTAAGTCTAAGATTAAACTAGGTATGAACTTAGCAAGAGCTTAGGGTTTTCAAGGCTCCATAGTTGAACTAATATTTGAGCCACATATCATTATAGTCATTTTTACAAAACAACCTCATAATTTTTTTACGACTAGGAAAATATTTTTAAGCTATATAATCATATTTATGCAATGATACATAAACCAAGAAGAAATTTTCTAAATTTCACCTTCACAAAATAAATTGAACTTGGTGTTTCTTAAGCTATGGTCGTGCGAGTATGATCATATATGTTAATTTTTTTGTTGTCGAAACAAAGCTATGAATTAATGTGGTTAGAAACAACAAGAACACGTGTTAAAGAAAACCAAAGCATGAAAATGAAAAGAAACAAATGAACTTGTATACAAAATAAATTTTTGGTTAGACGACCTAAACAGTATAGTATATTGTGTTACATACATGAGTTTTATTAACAATACTTTATTGTTAATTTCTCTGTAATAGCAGCAACATAGCTTGGCATATTTTTTCCATATCTTATTTCTCATAGCTTGGTGAATCCAAATGCAAATAAATAAAACTTGGCATCAATACAAATGTACAAGATTTCCAAGAGAATTAACTCTATTACACATATTAATCACAAAATTAAATGTTCAATAAAACATGATGTATTCTACTACATGTCCACCTGTATATACATTGTTAGAAATAATAGTCTAGCCAAAAACTAAGAGGGGGTTTGAACACATCAATAGAAACATCATAACACAAGCAATTGTTGTCGAGGAAACCCCTATTAAGGGAAAAACCCTGGTGGGAATTAGCACCCACAAATAATGCATTGAAAATATTGTATCCATGTTAGGAGATATAGCCCTATTAGGAGATGATTATTACATACAATACATAGTCCCTGTTAAAGGGAAAACCCTATTAGGATTCAAGAGAAATAAGAGGCTCACTGCCCAAATGAGAAGGTTAAATCCACCTTCTTGACTCACTGACCAAAGTACTAATATAGAAGTATACAATAACCAGTGAACTGACTGATAGCAACTTTATTTTCCTAAAAAGTTCCAATGAAGTTCATCACAATCACTATCTCTTCTCTACATCTAGCAAATTTCAAAATTACAATCTCGCAGCTTCCTCATCATACTTCCACATCACCTCATCAAGAAACAACTATCCTTTATACAAGTTACAATAAGCAATTAGGACGACTTGTTAAGGCTTTCCCAATACATAAATAATTACATGAAACCTTGCTAAGATACACATGGTACCTTAAAAAAGTAAACATAAAATATAAATAATCAATTACACTCCAAGATCCATAATCCATGCTCACCATCCTTTAAACACGTGACATCACTATAGTCAGCCACAGATAGGTCTTTGCAAGATCACACGCCACAATTGACGTCACCAAGAATCCAACAACCCAAGAATCAAAAATAAAATTCTTCAACATGTATTATATCACACTTCAAGCTCGTATATCATAACACATGTTCGCCTCCAAGTTATCCTAAAAAATCAAAGACCAACTCTGTCATAATCCTCTGTCACTGCTTTGTAACCAGTACTCTTTACCAAAACAACTATAAATTATGAAATTAGTAATATCAAGACAAGCCATCTTAGATATAAGATCTTTTCTCATCCCCTTATATAGATCTGTTCTCACATGCTTTGAAAGTTTGTACAGTGTCTGTACAGGTTTGTCAATCTTGCATGTACCAATGATAACTAGTCTGTCTGAGACTTCTAACGTATTCAACTGAAACATATGTTGACATCAATGAAAAAAATGAATGTAAAAACCTCTAATAGAAACAATTCCAACAATTTCCCCCTTTGTAATTGATGGAAACATATGTGAAAATCCATCAACCCAAAATTAGCCTTCTTAATACCATATTCTCAATATCCTCTTCATAGCTCCCCCTAACACAGTTGGGATTTTTCACTTGTATCTCTCCCCCTTTGAAATCAATGGAAATGGGTTCCATAGCATATTATCCTTCTATGTCCATCCCACCTTTGTAAGGGATAGCTTTTTAAAATATTCATGCCTACGACAACTAGGTGCTTGATCATCCAAATGTGTTCTGTTGTGTTCTTGCAATCACTCCCCCTGAGGAGTGGATCCAAGCATCATGTCCAGGGAATGATATAGCTCTAATAAATATTGGAATGATGTATTTATACATCATTTAGTTCTCACAAGGACCCATTAAGATACTCAAACGCATATTTTGACAAAGGTTTTGTGAATATATCTTCTATTTGCTCATTTGTACTAATGTATTCTAACAAGAATTCCTTTTATGCAAGCTTGTCTCTCAAGAAGTGGTATTTGATTGAAATGTGTTTGGTCTTTGAATGCATAACATGATTCTTTAACATGTTCACTGTACTTGTATTATCACAATGTATAACCACTGGCTCTTCAAAGGTTATCCCATTGTCCTTTAGCATCTACTTCATCCAAACAATTTGTGTATAATTTATAGCAACAAAAAAATACTCTAATTCAGAAGTAGATTGAGCTATACAATTATGCTTCTTACTTAACCATGAAACCAACCTCTTTCCAAGGAAAAATTCACCACCACTTGTTCTCTTGCTAGATCACCAAAACTTCCTGCCCAATCAACATGATTATAAGCATGCAAAGTAAAATTATCAGACTTTTCATACCATAAACCATATTCCACTGTTCCTTTTAGATATCTAAATATCCTCTTGACTATAGCAAGATGAGTCTCTTTAAGATCTTCTTGGAACCTCACAATAATTCTAACTGCATTAGCAATTTCTGGTCTAGTGTGAGTTAGATATTGTAAACCTTCAATCATGGATTTGTACTTGTCTAAAAAACAATTTGATATTCATTAGTAGTAGTAATCTTGCAACCTATACTCATAGGTGTTCCAACAGGTTTACAATCTTCTATTCCAAACTTTTTCAACAATTCCTTAAGATACTTGGTTTGAGAGATGAAAATACCATGTTTTTTTTTGAGTAATTTGCAGACCAAGGAAGAAATTCATTTTACCAATCATAGACATTTAGAATTCACTTTTAATTTCCTCAAATAACCTCATACTCATTTCATTATTACCTCCAAAAATAATTTCATCTACAAAGACTTCAACAATTAAGATTTCATCTTCACTAGTTCTCAAATATAGATTACAATTTGCACTACCTTTTTCTGAGACCAAGATGTAGTAAATAACTATCTAACCGAGCATACCATACTCTAGGTGCTTGTTTCATTCCATATAATTCATTTTTCAACTTGAAAACCATGTCTTCATCATCTGTCAAGGGAAAACCATCATGTTGCTCAATGTACACTTCTTCCTCTAGATCACCATTTAGAAATGCAGATTTCACATCCATCTGATATACCTTAAAGTCCTTGTGTGCGACATAAGATAGAAACAATCTTACTGCCTCTAATCTAGAAACATGAGCAAATGTTTCTTCAAAGTCTATTCCTTCATGTTGTGATTATCCTTTACAAACTAATCTAGCCTTTTTCCTTACAACCATACCTTCTTCATTCATTTTGTTTATGAAAACCCATTTAGTTCCTATAATATTCTTGTCCTTAGGTCTAGAAACCAATTCCCAAGTGTAGTTTTTTTCCATCTAGTCCAATTGTTCTTGCATTGCTTTAGTCCAAGATTCATCTCTATATTCCTCATTAGTTGTTTTTGGTTCTACTTGTGAAATCAAACAAATCTCATTTCTTATTCTAGATCTTGTCATCATACCTTTATTTGCATCACTGATAATTTGATTCTCAGGATTATTTTTCTTAACATACCTTGGTGCCTTTGGAGTTTCAGTAGGATTATTCAAGCATACCTCAATTCCATTGTCAATCTCAAGAGTTTCCTCTTGACTTGCAGTAATCTCCTCTTTCTCTAGAATTTTATTATAGTCCTACATTCTTTCCTAAGTCTGAAACCTCTCATCAATTTTTATATTAGCACTTTCAACTATCTTCTTCAATCTTAGATTGAAACACTTTAAGCCTTACTTTTAGTGGAATAACCAAGGATAATTCCTTTAGCGCTTCTAGCATCAAATTCTCTATCTCATCATCCCTTTTGATATAAAATTTTCTACCAAATATTTTGAAGTATTTTATAGTAGGAGCATTTTTAAACCAAATTTCATAGGGTGTCTTATTGGTACCTTCTCTGATATGAATTCTGTTTAAAGTGTAGACTGCAGTATTAACAATTTCTCTTCAATGCACATGTGACATATTCCCTTCAAGCAACATAGTCCTTGTAGTATCTAATATAGTTCTCTTTCTTCACTCTGTAATCCTATTATGTTGTGGTGTCCTAGGAGCTGGTGTTTGTCTATATATTCCATTCTTTTTGTAGTAGGTATTAAACACATCTAATGTAAACTCTCCACCTCTATCTAACCTTAAACATTTTATCTTCAAACCTGATTCATTCTCAAATTTTTCTTTGAATATCTTAAACTTATCAAAATCTTCAGACTTCTCTTTAAGAAATGTAACCCACATCATCCTAGAATAGTCATCAACAAAGTGTATAAAGTACCTTTCACCATAGTAAGATCTTGTTCTTGTGGGACCACAGAGATCTGTACGTACGAGATCCAACTTCTCATTTGTTGAGTAAGATTTTCTCTAAAAACTGCTTCTAGTTTTTTTTCCCATCACACACTCTCTACATGTGGTGTTACAAGGCTTCACAATTTTTTGTAAATCTCTGAATGCATTTGTGATACTTTCTTTCACAATGTTATCAAAATTTGTATGACAAAACCTTCTATTCCATGGACAATTGTCATCAACCTTCACAACAAAACAAATAGCCTCTGTAGAATTCAACTCAAACACATTACCTCTTATCTTTGTACCTGATGCGATCAAATCTCTTGGATGACTTTTGATAGTACATTTTCCATCATTTAACTTTAAATGATAGTCCCTTTCTACAAGTTTTCCAACACTCAACAGTTTGTGCTTAACTCCATCAACAAGAAAGACATCATTACTGTTAGTTTTACCATCAAGATAAATTGAACCTACTCCAATGATCAATTTAGGAGTGTTATCACCAAATCTGACTACACCACCATCATATTTAGTTAGCTGAACAAACTTATTTTTGTCACATGTCATATGATGTGAACAAGCACTGTCCATGATCTATTCAGATTTCTTTTTTAACATGCGAAACTAAGGCTCTTTCTTCATGAATAGGATCATCATCTTTAATAGAAATAAATCTAATTTCATCATAATCCACAACATCATCATTGGAAACACCTTCACTAGCATAGTAATATTCCTTATCCTTAGAATAATTAGGTCTATGAAACTTAGTTTTATTCTTAAGAACTCTTATGGGACATCTAGATGCAAAATGACCAATCTTATTACATGAAAAACACTTTAGGGGTAACTTTCCTTCAAATTTACCCTTATCTCTCTTTTATCTTCTTGCGATCAAGACCATGAGTTTATCTAGTTTCCTTTCCTCTTCCTCTATTTTTTTCCCAATCATCAACATATTCACCAACATCTTCATACCTGTTACCTCTATTGGTGCTCACAAAACTTGATAAATTCTTTTTTTCGTTATGCACAGTTGCCTTGAATGCATATTTTACCTTAGGTAATTTATCCTCTAGCTCTATGGCCTCAAAGGTGGTCAACTTAGAAATCTACACATCTCTGCTGAAGTTCATTGTCAAAGGTATCTCTTGCACTTTAGTCTTGTAGGCAGGTGTCAAAGATATGAGAATATTTATGATCACTTCTTCTTTAGTATATGTGCCTCCTGAGTTTCTAATGCATGCAACAACCTCTGTAACCCTCTGTACATATGCTCTGACATTTTCATCATCTCACATTCTCAAAATTTTCATTTTACTCTTCTAATTTTGCAACTCTGCCTACTTAGTATACTTATCTCCTTCATATAATGCCTCTAGTCTTGTCCAGATGTTATGTGTAGAATCAAAGTCTTTAACCTCTTTGAATTTAGCCTGAGAGAGTGTGTTGATCAATTCTTCTCTTGCAACCATATTACAAGTAAATAGCTTCTTTTCATCTTCAGTAGTATTTTTTAATTCATCTTCAGGCTTGATCTGCTCATCCTTCTTTGTAATAATCTAGTAATCAATTCCTAAGCAGAGTAGGTGAGTTCTCATCTTGTTCTTCCAACTGTCAAAAATTTCAGCATCAAATTTCCAACTCTCCTTCCTATAGAACGCCATCTTCAAGATCACCTCAAGCTGTTAATATTTCTCTTAGAGGACCAAATGGTCTGATACCAATTGTTAGAAATAATAGTCCACCAACACAACTGAGAGAGGGGGTGAATCGGTTGTGTGCCAAATATATTAAATTTAAACTTATAAACCAATTATTTAATGCAAATTTGAACACATCAAAAGCAAGATCATATCACAAGCAATTATTTTCGAGGAAAACCAAGTTAAGGGAAAAACCCTAGTGGGAATTAGCACACACAAATAATGCACTGAAAATATTGTATCCCTGTTAGGAGATCTAGCCCTATTAGGAGCTAGTTATTACATACAGTAAATAGTAGTTGTTAAAGCACATGACCTATTAAGAATCAAGAGAAATATGAGGCTCACTTCCCAAGCTCACTACCCAAATGAGAAGGTTAAATCCACCTTCTTGACTCACAATCCAAAGTACAGATATAGAAGTATACAATAACAATTGAAATGACTGAAAGAAATTTGCTATTCCTAAACAATTCCAATGAATTTCATCACAATTTATGTCTCTACTCTACATCGAGCATACTTCACAATTACAAGATCGCAACTTCCTCATCATACTTCCACATTGCCTCATCAAGAAACAACTCTCCTTTATAAAACTTACAATAAGAAATTAGGTTAGCTTGTTAAGACTTTCCCAATGCACAAATAATTACATAGACCCTTGCTAAGATACACATGATACCTTAAACAAGAAAACATCAAATACAAATCATCAATTATACTCCAAGATCCATAATCCACGCTCATCATCCTTTAAACACATTACATCCCTATAGTCAGCCACAAATAGGTCTTCACAAGGTCACACACCACAACTAATGTCACCAAGAATCTCACAACCCAAGAATCACAAGTAAAATCTGCAACATGTCTTCTACCATGCCTCAAGCTTGCATATCATAACACATGCTCACATCCAAGTTATCCCAAATACTTAGAGACCAACTCTTTCGTAATCCTTTGTCACTTCTCTGTAACTAGTCTTTACCAAAACAACTATAACTTATGCAAATATTAATATCAAAACAAGAGATCTTAGATATAATATCTCTGGTCATCCCCTTATACAGATCCGTGCTCGCATGCTCTAAAAGTTCGTACAATGTCTGTACACGACTGTTGGTCTTTCTCATACCAGAGAATTAGTTTGTCAAAGACTTCTAAAGTATTCAACTGAAACATATGTTGACATCAGTGACAAAACATGACTGTCAACACCTCAAAAAGAAAAAAAATCCAACGTACACTACATATTCCAAATACATGTCGGCCATTTCATAATTTATAAATAGCATTTTGCACAATTTTTTCGCTTTTTTCTTATTAGCTCATTGTATTTTTTTGCTGATTTTATTTATTTTAATAATGTCTTGTGTTTGCAATGCCTATACAATTTCTCTTTTAGAGAAATACATCATCTTTGATATAATATTTTTAATACTCTACTTAACATGCCCGCTATAGTTTATTTCAATGGAAATATCTCAAATTGTTTTTTATTTCCATGACAATGTTTTATTTTTTCCAATGCAAATGTTTTAACTCCTTTTGTTTCTAGTATTGGATGTATGCTAGCTGTTAAGAATATAACAAATCAATCACCACAAAAAAATAAAATTTTGGAAAGGCAGGAAAGAATTAACTCTATTCCAGCTACCCTGGTTATAGTTATTCTACCTGTGGCAGGTACTGTGATGCAGAGTTGCACTACAATAAGCCACTTAGATGGGTACAACCCACAAAATGTTGAGTTTGGTCTCTTAACCAAATATACTCTTTCTAAACTTTGTCAATAGGTTTAATATCAACCTCCAAATCACCTTCACACTCTTCCAACTCTCCTTGTCCTTTGGATGTTGGATTCAACTTGCATTCAATTTGGACCTTAGGGATCCTTTTCCTCACCAAGACTCCAAATGTGGAATTATTTCTTCCTCACCAAAACTAACCAAACTAAGGTTTGGAACACCTTATTTGGGCTCTATGAACTTGAAATCAACTATTAGTTTGATTCCTAAACACTCCCAACCTCACTATCGCTTACTGAACTAGAAATCCTACTAGGTCTCACTCCGAGGTTTTCTAGACATAAATTTTGATTTTGAAATGGGATTGGGTAAAATAATTACAGATTTGAGGACCCTTTAATATGTTTTAACAAACACTAAATTTTTAGAGGCTAACTCTACTCGAGCACCCCTGAACACTCACAAGACACACATACCTAATTGGCTAGATTAGGCTTGGTTTGCATAGCAAGTACTAAGGAATGGGGTCACATAGTTGATCTAGCAATCCAAGATTGACTACTAACTTAAAATACACCAAAAAAACAATCTACCAAGTCCCACCAATCCATTCATTCATCTGCACACACATTTGCTAAATCGACTGGCTAAATACATGAAAATATTTAGCCTAGGGATTGATCTTAAAATTAGTAAAGCATACAATGAAGTATTGAGCCTTTGGAATATTAACATAAATTTCCCTAATTTTTATTTCCCAAGTGTCCGTGAAGATCCACTGTAAAAATTCCAAGTTAGGGCCCCATCTCTTGCACAGACCTAAATTAAGAGGATTTCTAGACTGTCTTCACCAAAATCCTTCATCTTCTACCAATAAACTCCAATTTAAACAAAATCAAATGAAAATTAAAGTATATTCACAAAATTACACAATTATATCACTGGATCTAATCAATTTGTCTATATAGGTACACAATTAATTTGCTCAAGAAACACTATTTATTTTCATCAAAAAACATCAAAACTCTGTACAATCTTCTCTCGCCTTGGAAGAAGGTGTTAGATCTTCAAAAATACCCTCTCCCAATGGTCAAATTGTCCTTGGAATATTTTTGACCATTGGGGAACCAAAATGCAACTTCTCGAGCAACTTTTGAAATGTTGCTTGAGCAACATTTTGACAAATTTTTCAACTTTTGACAGTTTTGCAACTTTTTGCAAAATGACAAAAAAATTGACTCCAATGATCTTTGAATTGATCCTAAACATATAAGGACCATGGAATAAGGTCAAAACCTCTAAAACACCAAAATCAACATCAACACCTAAACACCTAATCAACTCTAAATCTATGGTCCTAATGGTCTAAGGAGACTTCAAGGTTTATATTGCACCTTAAAGACCCTTAGCCTTACAATGCAGAACAAAAGATTCACAAGGATGATCCAAAGGATCCAATCCATTTATTACATCACAAAACTATCCTAACTCTTGAAAATGCAGGAGGTGCCCTACACCATACTCCTCATGACAAAAGAAACTCAAGTCTCTTGAGTTGGTATGTCTACAAGTGGGATTCCAGTCTGCTCAATGGCTTCATGTGTCAACCATGAAGCATGCTCTAGGGGTTGATTCTTCCACTTGACTAAGAAATAATAGTAAGTTATCCTTCTGGTTTGTTCACTCAGTCTTTTTCCCATAATGTACTCAAACTCTGGAGCAAGTTGCTTGGGCAAGTCTTTCAGCAACTCCTCTGATTCCCAATCTTGATTACCTACATTAGACACATCACTAACAATACCCTTAAAAGAATATATGTCAACAACATTAAAGATAGGAGACAAACCAATACTAGGAGGTAATTAAATCTTATAAGCATTGTTCCCACATTTATTGAGGGTTTTGAAAGGACCCAACATTTGCATCATCAAATTAGTGTACTTCTCCTTAGGTAACCTCTCTTTTTTGAGATAAATCATCACCATATCACCAAACTCAAACTGCAAATCCCTTCTCTTCTTATCTACACATTATTTTTAATTAGCAGAGGTATGCCTCAACTTGGCTTGGACCTGTTCATGAATGTCCTTCATTACTTCAACAAAATCTTCTTCTAGGGCACTCCTCTTGGATAAATCCTTGACATCTCTGATCTCCAAAACATCCCTAGGATGGTTACCATATACAATTTGGAAAGGAGTTAGTCCAGTGCTTCTATTAACTGAATCATTGTAAGAAAATTTAGCTTGAGCCAATATAGTATCCCATGGAGCACTATGATCTTGTGTGAGACATCTTAGAAAATTCCCAAGAGACATATTGATTAATTTAGTTTGACCATCTGATTAGGGATGGTAAGAAGATGAAAGTGACAAAGTTGTACCAAGTTTCTTCCAAAGTGTCCTCCAAAAATGTCCTAAAAACTTTGGATCTCTATGTGAAATAATAGATAAGGGAAAAACATGGAGTCTAATAACTTATTTGAAAAACAAAACCGTAATATGAGAAGCATCATGAATGGTCTTACAAGGAATGAAGTGATCCATTTTAAAAATCTATCAACAGCCACATACACATTGGCATACTAGTCTTGGTTCTTGGTAGTCCAAAAACAAAATCCATACTGACAGAATCCCAAGGTTTATTAAGGATGGGGAGTGGTGTATACAATCCTGCATTTTAGGTATGTCATTTGGTACTCTAACAGATCACAAACTCTCCACAAACATCCTTATATCTGACTGCATCTTAGGCCAAAAATATAATCTATTAACTAGATCAACAGTCTTGTCTATCTGAAAGTGTCCTGATAAAATTCCATAGTGCTATTCTTTAATAATATTCTCCCTCATTGAACATATAGGTATTCAAGGTTGAATACCCTTAAAAAGTAACCATTCTTGAATGATAAATTCTGAATATGCAGTATGATACTCATCCCCTAACTCCATACAAACCTGATAGGATTCCTTAAAATCTTCATCCACTAAGTACATATCCTTCAAAATTGAGATATCCACACTTTCCAACTGAATTTATTAAACAATTAAACTCCCCCTAGTGAGAGCATCAACAACCTTATTAGCCACCCCTTTCTTGTGCTTGATGGTGAAAGTGAAAGCTTGGAGATATTCCATCCATTTCAAGTGCCTATGGTTCAATTTCTCTTGTTTATTCAAAAAAATCAAGGCTTGATTATCAATATAAACAACAAACTCTTGTGGTAATAAGTAATGTCTCCATTTTCTTAGAGATTGAACCATAGCATACATCTGTAAGTCATAAGTAGAATACTTTTTCTTTTCCTCATTGATTTTCTCACTAAAGAATGCCACAGGTTTACCCTCTTGGCTCAAGACATCACCAATGGATCTCTTGCTTGCATCTTATTCTATGGTTAAGACCTTATGAAAATTAGGAAGGACTAGTATAGGTTGTTGTGCAATCCTTGTTTTCAAATACTCAAAGGATTTATGTGCTCATCATTCCAAACAAAGTGACATTTTCTACCTCCCTTTATGGTATCAATCATTGGTGCACTAACCCCTCTAAAATTCTTAATGAACTTCCTATAGAAACTAGCAATTCCATGAAAACTCTTTACTTCACTGGCAGATTTAGGATTTGGACAATTAAAAATGGCTTCTACTTTGGAGGGATCCATTTTTAAGTTATCTTTTGAGATGACAAAACCAAGAAATACAATTTCTTACAGGAACACACACTTCTCCAAGTTGATCCTCAACTGTACTTAATGCAAATTTTGCAACACGATATTTAAATGCATCATATGTTCATGTTCATTCTTACTAAAAATCAAGATATCATCTAGATATACACCAACAAAATGATTAATGAAATATTTAAGAACCTCATTCATGAGCCTCATGAATGTACTTGGGGCATCTGAAAGACCAAAAGGCATAACAACCCATTAAAATAAACCTTCATTGATCTTAAAAGCCATCTTCCACTCATCTTCCTCTCTGATTTGGATCTAGTGGTAGCCACTTTTCAAATCAATCTTAGAATAACACCTTGCTCCTCCCAAATAGTCTATTAATCTTCCATTCTTGGCATTGGGAACCTATATCAGATAGTGATCCTGGTAATGGCTCTAGAGTCCATACACAATCTCCATGTACCTTCTTTCTTAGGTTCTAGGACTACTAGAACTACACAAAGATTAATACTCTTCCTAATGAAGCCCTTCTCCAACGATCCTTGAATCTGTCTTGCTACTTATGTATTTTTTCCAGGGGTTAATTTGTAGGCAGCCTTATTAGGTAATGTGGCATGAGGGATGAGGTCAATATAATGGCTAATCTCCCTTTTTTGTGGCAAAGAATCTATACTATTGCCTACGACTATCCCCTTATATCTATCCAACAACTCTTGTACCTCCCTAGGACCAATACCTCTCATTATTTCTCCACCCTTTGGTTTCTTTTGGGACTCCTCTTTAGGCTTTACAATGATGGAAAAGCAAGGTGTCTTTTCCTCCTTAACAAATTTCATAAACTCTTTCTCACCCACCAACATTACACTTTTAGTCAAAGTCCTATCCTTATTATCATCTGGTAAAGGTGTCATTGTAAGTTGCAACCTTCTTCTTGAGTAAGTTGCACCCTTATTTCTTCTACTTGTCCACTTGTATTGGGGTTTTCCATTTCTGGACACCTAAAGGACTGGTGACCAATTTGATTGTAGGTGAAGCATCTACCTATGAGCATATGTGAATTTCTTCCCCCAAACCTTCCTCTACCATTTCCTCTTCCACCTCTGAAATTTCTTCTGGGATTAAATTCCTTTTCTGGTTCTTGATGGCTTGATTCTCCTTGAGTTCTTGGTGATTAACCTCTCCCTTGGAATCAACCCCTTCCTCTAAAGTTATTTCCTCTTCCTCTTCTATTGTTTTGATCTCCCTTCCTTCTTTTTTTTTCCTCAATTCTTAGTGCCATTTGGAAACACTTGTGCATTGATTCATGATTGAAAAAACTCAATTCATCTTGTATAATATACTTAATCCCATTGAGATACCTTGCAAGTTCTATTTTTCATTTTCAGTGACTTTGGATTTTAGGGTCATCCTAATGAAATTCTTCAGTATAGCCACTTACATCAAGATCTTTTTGTTTCAGATTCTATAACCTTTTGTGGAGTATAACTTCATAGTCTTCTAGTACAAATTACTTCTTGACCTCTGCTAACATTCTTTGCCATGATGAAATAGGAATCTTCCCATCTTCAACCATTTCATTTTGTATAAAATTCCACCAAATCAAAGAAGGACCTTTCATCTTTAATTTAGCAATCTCGACCTTCTAACTTTTAGGAACATCATCACACTCAAAGTGATTTTCTAAAGCCTCTATCCAATCCATGTACTCCTCTGGATTCATCTTCCCTAGGAACATAGGTACATCTACCTTGTGATATTTCTCCCAACCCTTTCAAGGGTTTCTAGTAATGGTCTTTGATCCGTGTGTATCCCAAACCTTTCATGTTATTGTACCTCCTCTTCTTCTTCTTAAGACTCAAAATGATCTTCACTATACTTTCCAGCTTGGATACTCTTCAAACTTTCAATCTCTTCTTCCATATTATTATCCCTCATGGCTTTCTCCCTGAATATCTTTTCTAGTCCCACATTAGTGATCTTTGAAGGGATCTCCTCATAATTTTGTCCTTCTATCTTGTCTCCCATCCTTTAGCCTTTCCAAAGGTTCTTTAGTGGCTCTGATACCACCTGATGCAGAGTTGCACTGCAAGAAGTCACTTAGATGGTTACAACCCACAAAATTTTGAAGTTGGTCTCTTCACCAAATCTACTCTCTCTAAAATTTTTCAATAGGTTGAATATCAACCTCCAAATCACCTTCGCACTCTTCCAACTCTCCTTGTCCTTTGGATGTTGGATTCAACTTGCATTCAATTTGGACCTTAGGGATCCTTTCCATCACCAAGACTCCAAATGTGGAATTCTTCCTTCCTCACCATAAACAACCAAACTAAAATTTGGAACACCTTATTTGGGCTTTATGAACTTGAAATAAACTATTAGTTTTATTCCTAAACACTCCCTACCTCACTATCCCTTACTGACCTAGAAATCCTACTAGGTATCACTCTGAGGTTTTCTAGACAACTTTTGATTTTAAAATGGGACTGGGTAAAAAAATTGCATATTTGAGGACCCTTTAAGGCATTTTAACGAACCCCAAAGTTGCAGAGACCAACTCTACTCTAGCACCCTGAACACTCACAAGACACACAAACCTAATTGGCTAGATTAGGCTTGGTTTGAATAGAAAGTACTAAGGAATGGGTTCATAGAGTTGATCTAGAAATCAAAGATTGTTCTACTACCTCAAAATACCCTAAAACAAGAATCTACCAAGTCCCACCAATCCATTCATTCATTTGCACACATATTTGGTAAATTGACTGGATAAATACATGAAGATATTTAGCCTAGGGCCTGATCTTAAAATTAGCAAAGCATAAAATGAAGTCCTAAGCCTTTGTAATCTTAAAAGAAATTTCTCTAAATTGTATTTCCCAAGTGGCCATGAAGATCCACTAGAAAAATTCCAAGTTAGGGCCCTAACTCTTACACAGACCTAAATTAAGAGGGTTTATGGACTGTCTTCATCAAAATGCTTCTAACTTCTACCAATCGAATCCAATTTAAACAAATGAAAATGAAAATGATAGTAGATTCACAAAATTATACAATTCTATCACTGGAAATGTTCAATTTTTTTGTACAGGTCTGTACACATCAAATTTCTCAGGAAATAATGTTTATTTTCATACAAAATCATCAAAAATTTGTACAATCTTCTTTCCCCTTGGAAGGTGTTAGATATTCAAAAATACTTTCATCCCAATGGTCAAACTATCCTTAGAATAGATGTGACCATTAGGGAACCAAAATGCAACTTCTTAAGCAACGTTTGAAAAGTTTGTCGAGTAATATTTTGACAGTTTTGCAACTTTTTGCAAAATGACAACAAAATTGACTCTAATTATCTTTGAATTTATCCTAAACATAGAAGGACCTTGGACTAAGGTCAAAACCTCTAAAACACCAAAATCATCATCATCATCAACACCTACATACCTAATCAACTCTAAATATATGGTCCTAATGGTCTAAGGAGATTTCAAGGTTTATGATGCACCTTAAAGACCCTTAGGCTTACAATGCAGACCAAAAGATTCACAGGGATTATCCAAAGGATCCAACCCTTTATTACATCACTAAACTATCCTAACTCTTGAAAATGCAAGAGGTACCTTACACCATACACTTCCCACAATAGCAGAGATGAGTCACCCTTAGACCACATTTGTGCATAATGATAAAGTATTTAAGTAGGTAGAAGGTCCAATGGGCTGGACAACTTGGTTTTTCAGATGAGATTTGAACAAAAGATAGCATGATATGTTGTTATATTTTGTAGCTTGTTTTTTGTATATGGTGTCTTCAGTGTAGCTCGTAAAATCTTCTCCTGATAAGGAGTTACTATTTTTTTGTAATGATGGTTATTTGTAAACTAACATGGGCAAGAAATTGATGTTGTTCATATTATAATTAATAGAAAAAAAAAATTAATTTTTTTAATCTATAAATCAATTGATCTAGAAAAAAAAAAACAATCACCATATTTGAAAGCTTTATTGGTTTTCGTTCCACAAAAGATCAACTTGTTAATTCTCGATACAACCACTTGACTTATACAAGCACGAGAGGCAGTTAACTCATGTCATGAACCACTACTGCAGTCCACAATGCAAGGAAACAAAGGGTGCACACCTTGCAACAATTCCATCTAGCACAAGAGTGGGATTTGAACCTGTGACCTTGGCTCTGACACCAACTATCAAACCAACCATATCATCGATTTGATAGGATTTCTGATCCATCCACTGACCAACTGTATTTGTTCTTCTTTGTACTCTACAAACCAATACTAAAAAATCTATAACTTTGTCAAATGAAAATATAAACTACCACAATCTTATAAAAAGATACATAGAACCTTTGAGAATCTTCTCCTAGCTTAGCACTTCAAAACTCGATCATATACGTCTGTATCGATCCATATACCATAACCAGTAAACTATGTGTGTTATACCATACATAGCTAAATCTGTAATCAAACCTTTGGTATCACCATATCATAATAAATAATCAACATAATAGTGTATGAATGCCATCAATAAAAACATACAACTCCTCCTCATCATCAATCTCAAGCCAACAATCCCCCCTTTGGCATTGACGGCAACACTTAGCAAAAAATGACTAAGTGTCCAAAATACCAAACTTCCAAAAAGTTCCTCTCCTTATGAAAAACACGTACTCCCTCTGAGTCCAATCTTGACATTTTTTAATCAGCCACAGATACATCAAAGATTTCAGTATTATCTTCAATTAAGAATTCTAGGGACGTCTTGCTAAGGGGAAGAAAATAGATGATGAGATCGCCACAGGGATCTAGTCCACTCTTCCCTTCTCCAAACTTCCTAGTAAGTCTAAAGATGAGGTTGTAGCTTCAATAGCCAAAAATATGAAGCAAGGAAGGAGAGTAATAGGCTCTCCAAGGCAGAAATGAGGATCATCTCATGGAATGTTAGAGGCATAAATGCCTCTAACAAGGTCTGACTTATTAAGGATCAAATCTTGGTAAGAAGGGCTGATATCTTACTGATTCGGGAAACTAAACTTTCCCAAGAAAAAGGAGATGGAATTTTTGGTTCATGGAAGGAGTGGGCCTTTTCACATGTTTCTTCCATAGGGGCTTTTGAAGGTCTAACTATTTTGTGGAAAACTCATAAATGTAAAGTTCATTTGGTTGCCTAAAATACTAATTGGATGTTGGCAGAGGTGTTGGATTTCATAGTCTCTTTCTATCTGATAAATGTTTATGGTCCAGTGCCAATGGTCAGCAAGCATAGATTATGGGAGGTTTTAACTCAAGTCATCTTAAATCTTTGTGTTTCCAAGGTCATCTTAGGTGGTGATTTTAACACTACAATGGGAGACATGGATAAGGTGGGGGTGTAGATCCTTCTTACAGGGTAACAAAATATTTCAAAAATTTTGTAGAGGGAAATGCCCTTTATGATTTCATTATTCTTAATGGTAAGGTGACATGGTCAAATAGGAGAAAGGGGGACCACTTTGTTGGAGTTAGGATGGATAGATTCCTGCTCAAATTGCATTGTATTTTGGATCATGGCTATTTTACCTCTACTATCCTCAACCTAATCAACTTTGAACATTATGCAGTAAGTTTGGAGATGGACCTAGGAGCCAACACTTTTAAGTTGAAGTTGTACTTCAATATTGAGTGCATGTGGTTCAGAGATCAAAACTTTATAGTACTACTTTTCCAATGGTTTTCTTAATGCCCTTTTTTAGATGGGTACAAGATGTTTCAGTTATATAGGAAATTGGCTTATATGAAGGCTAAGAGTAAGGATTGGACCCAACACTACTTTGGGAACATTTTTGCTGAAAATTTATCTCTCAAAAAAGAACTAGAGGCTTGGAATGACCATGTTCTTTAAAATGGTTTATCTCAATAGGTTTATGACACTCAGAAGGTTTTACAAGATAGATTAGACAAAGTGTTGATTAGGGAAGAAACCTACTGGAGGCAATGATCTAGAGAACTCTACTTAAAGAGGGGGATGTGAACACCAATTTCTTTCATGCATTAGCTAAG
The DNA here is from genome assembly GCA_018584345.1 of Thuja plicata. NCBI lineage: Eukaryota > Viridiplantae > Streptophyta > Pinopsida > Cupressales > Cupressaceae > Thuja > Thuja plicata. The sequence continues at coordinate 363,655 of MU214118.1, read as the reverse complement.
GCAAAGAGACAAAACAAGGCTATTTTTCAAATTAAAGATGCTAATGGTGTCATTCTCAATAGTGAGAAGGACATTCAACTTGAAGCAGATTATTTTTTCCAGGATCTTCTTACTAAATTAGAAGGTTTGGATGCCCCCTTCCACCCTAGATTCTTTTAATTTTATCCCTACATTGGTCTCAGAGGAGGATAATAAGGTGTTGATGCATCCCTTCACACTAGCCAAGGTGAAGGCTTCAGTGTTTGTAGTGGAAGCTGACAAGGCGCTGGATCGGATGGAATTACTCACTTATTTTTTCATAAGTGTTGGGATTTCATGGGGGTGGACATTTTTGAGGCTGTGGAGGAATCTAGGTGAAATGCTTGCATGTTAAAACCATTCAACAATACCTTCATCACTTTGATCCCGAAGTACTCCAACCCCTCAAACTTTGCATATTTTAGACCTCTATATTTATGCAACACCATCTACAAGATCATCACCAAGTCCATTTCACTTCGGCTTGGTAAGATCATTCCTAAAATTATCTTTGACCATGAGGGAGGTTTTATTCCAGGAAAGGACACAGTGGAAGGCACCTTGATTTCCCATGATGTGATTCCATGTGTATCTTCTTAAAATGGAAGCACTTCCATTTTGGTAGGTTTAGCATCCTCGTTTAGTACACTTACATATTAGATTTGTATTTGGGATGCATATGCACTTGATTTTGCATTTCTACATGAAATTAGGGTTAGGATCCTTTGGGACCTCCTTAATCTCCCTTTTTGTACCTCCATCTTTAGTTAGAACCTATGTTTTATCTCTCCTAATCTTCATCATACCCACTATTTGGCCTTTGTGCCTGTATCCAGCATTCTGGTGTGTTTTGTCACCTTCCTAGGTCCTCGATTTACCTGGGAATCCTACAGACTTCCCAAGGAGACCAGCCTAAAACCTCAGGTATGGGTTGAGGTAAATTCTAACCTAGGTCAGAATCAAGGTCAAACTTGACCTAGGTCAAGGTTGAGGTCTTCCTTGACCTAGGTCAAGGTCAAGGTCAACCTTGACCTCTGTCATGTGTTGGCCCCCACTTTCAAATCTGGAGCTTATCGGGGTTCTAAACTTAAAAATAGGTCTTCGGGTCTGGATGCGAAAGTGTTTTCCTCGATATTTGATTTAATAAATCCCCTCCTTGGTTGGTGATTGTAATTGGACCATAATTGAGGGGGAAATTTGAATTTAGGTCCCTTGTATTTCCCTAGGAGGTCTATATTGAGATCTCTATATAAACACTCTCTTTTGGCCTTCATTTCTTCATGAGAGAAAATCGTAAGATGATATGATGCAATTATGATTATGACATGATGATAATTCAAGAAAGAAAGAGGATGATATAGAAGGACAAGATATGATGATGCATTGATACATACAAGCATTTTGTGGACAAGTTATTGTGGATCTTCTTTGGAGCAAGAGAGAGTTCTTTCTTCCTTCCTTCTTCTTGGATCCACCATTTTCAACATGCAAGCATTCAAAAGATACTATCATGGGGTAGCAACTATAAATTGTGAGTTTGGTAGGAATAATTTAGCCTTGGGGGCTTGGTATTCTCTCTTTATCATATTCAAATCTATGCATTGCTTTCTCATTTTCAATTCACGTTAGGTTTTTAATCTAGAGGATTAGATCTTGACATTACACATTCGAAGCTCTTTCCAAGAGAAACACACATACATAAATTCTATTATATTTTTCTATTTGTGGAGGTGGAGATCACCAAAAAGGGGGTTTGACTAAGGCAAAACCCTATATAGTCACCCCAAAATCCCTCTTTTTTAGATATTTGTAGGTGTTATTTTAGGAATTACAGGTTCAAAATAGCGGATCAGAGTGCAGATTCGGGTAACCCTTTCAGCAAAATTTTGGGATCCAAAAACATATTTCCCGTTGGAGAATGTTTAGGTCGATTCTTCCCTAGGTCAAAATTGGAAATTTTGGGTCAATGGTGACATTGACTAGAGGGTCAAAATCAGAACTGTGTTGGATCGGAAAAAGATTTTTGGGTTTTGTCCGTCTCTGTGTTTCTGTTCTAAATCCGGTCTTATAATTTCTAGAATCTCAACACAGGATTCAGAAAAATGGTATTTTAAGATCTGCCATGATGTGAGGTAGGTATTTTACTCCATTATTCTTTGATTTCATTTCCATATTTACATCCCTTATCAATTACAATTAAATTTAAATGGTTGAATATAGCATAGGTCTCTTTTATATGCAAATCTCTATTGTGCAAACCCTATTTAGGAGACCATCCAAATTTACACCTTACATTTTGGTGAACCCGGCGTGAATATGCAACTCTTTCTCTTTGGTGTTAGATTTACATTTCATATTAGATCTTGCATGCATATAGAAGTAGGTTTTCTTTTATGCTCTTGCTTTTATATTCCAAAAATACATAAAAATTACAAAATTTCTTTAAAAACACAAAAACATTTACATGCTTGTAATTGTATTGTGTGTTCAACATGTATGACTTTTGTTTTGAATACTTTGATGAGGATTTTATTGTACAAGAGAATAGATCCCTTAATGAGGTACATGGAAGTTAGAATGAAAATGGTTCGAATGAGATCTCCATGGATCCTATTCCTATTTCATCCTCCTCCACAACTTCTCCAATTGACCTTGACCAAAGGGTGTGTGCATGGTTACCTTCATGTTCCACTATTTTCAACATTGAGGCCCCTAGAATGTTATTCCCTAAACCTTTGATTATGGTAAAAGGATGTCCTCAAATAACTATTAAGGGTAAACCTAAAGATCCTTTGGATTTATTTGATAATACAGATTTTGTTTCACATGCTTATCCCAAATGAAATAATCCTCAACCTACTGTCCCAGCCTCTTTACCTCCTTCTCAAGTTGTGCTTCCTCAAGGACCTAGGTTACCTTCTTCCTTTAAGGAGTATGACTTAGTTGAGCAATTACGCGCTACTCCAGCTAAGATATCTTCATGGGAATTACTTAAAACTTCTCCTACATATCATGAGGCATTACAAAAATCTTTATCTACTCTTCTTGATCCACCTCCTAATCAAGAGAATATTAATTCATTTTTGGAGTACATGTATATTATGCCTTCTGTACCTCCTATTGTGTTCACTGATGATGATTTACCTTTTATTGAGGTGCAGAATCAATATGATGCTCTTATGGTTGATGTTTCTATTAATCAGAGTATCATTCATAGAACATTAATTGACAATGGATCTGGGCTTAATGTTTGTAGCATGGATATGCTTAAGGATATTAAGGTGGATCTTACAACCATTCAACCGGATAATATCCCTAACCATGGATTTGATAACATTACAAAGAAAACTTTGGGTATTGTTACACTACCTATTAAGGTTGGTCCAGTTCTTCTTAACACACCTATTCATGTTATGCATGGACCTCTCAATTATAACCTTTTGTTAGGAAGACCTTGGTTACATACTATGCATGTGATTCCTTCTACTCTTCATCGTAAGGTTAGGTTCATTTATAACAATCTGATGTATACACTACATGCGAATGATTTGCTGAATCCTTGCTTAAATGTGGAATATGCTAAGGTTTCTGAACCTATACAACCAAGTAAGGAACATGAGCAACCACTTGAAGTTAGAAAAATTGAAGCTCCATCCCCTTCTTTGTCTGAAGATGATTAGGGAACATTGGATTTTAATCCTTCTTTTATGGGAGAATACAAAGTTTCTAACTTAGAGTTTATGAAAGAACAAAGTGGGTTTTAAAAACAAGTTTTTATTCCTTCTCCACTTTCTGAGGAATTTAAAAGTAACATTGTTGCTACTTCACTTGAAGAAACAATTGAGACAATAAAACCAGATTGCTATGACATTGTGACATATGCTGCTCTTTTAACTCAATCTGATATGGTCGATAGATATGGTTCTGGTTATCATCTACTTAGTGTTGGAAAGTTGAATTCCTAAGGAAGCATGAATTATTTTGTGTTGTCAATCATGGAAAAAAAGTCATACTAAGTTTCTATCAAAGATAACTTAGAAGATAAAATGACTAAGTACAAAAAATAGGACAGACAGAGAGATACAAAGATCAGCACATCAACGCACATGTTAGAGATCACACCAGAACATGCATGCTTAGATATATACTCTATGGTGTATATAAATTCTAGATCCAAACATGCAGAGTACGAAACATCAGTACAAAAAAGTTATAGATAGATTAGTAGACCTGTAGTCCAGGAAACAGAGCATGGAAGCTGACTACAGTTTTGATCAGCGTGTATGATTTTATAATGTAATGGCTAAGAACCTTTAGTTATAAGTTTGTAATAATGTAATTAATGTTATAGTAAACATGCTTGGGCCGACTTGTTCAGAAATGTAGTATATTTTTGTTTTAGGGCCGACTAGTGATTTGTTTTGGGTCGCGCCTATTCGGATCTGAAGATATAAGTATGTAATGTAAAGATATGTTACAAGAGTCGATTAGTGTGTAAGAAGAAGTTGCAGAGGGATAGTATAATGAAGTCAGAAGATGATATAGCTCCTTGAAGAAGTAAGAGAATCCACGCATACACGGAATTGATCAGACAACAGTGTCACTACAACAGTTCATTTTTGATATAGTGCATATCAAAATTAAGAGGGTTGTAGCCTTCATATTATTTGGGCAGTGAGCCTAGGCAGTGAGCCATACACCCCTAATAGGGTTTTTTAAAAGACTCCTAATAGGGTTTGACCTTTAACCAGGTCATTGTACTCAAATTGTAAAGACTGCTTCTAACAGGGCAAAGGAACTTTAACAGGTTCATTATACCTAGTACAATATTTTGTGGGTACTAATCCCCACCGGAGTTTTCCTCTGATCAAGGTTCTCTGTAATCATATCATTTGTTATGTGTTCTTGTTTTAAGATTCTTGAATGCATATTTGTTTCATGTTTAATTGGCTGAAATATAATTAATAGATAAACACTGATTCACCCCCCCCCTCTCAGTGTCTCTAACAATTGGTATCAGAGATCTGGTCCTCTGAAAGAAAGTTTAACCACTTGAAGAGATCATGGACTCAGCTAAAGAAAAACATTTGAAAAAGAATCTTGAAGCAGCTCTTGAAGATCTTGACAGATCTGAGAAAGAAAATGAAGAACTAAGATTGAAAAATGATGGCTCTCAAATACTTATTAAAAGACTAAGAAAAGA
>MU214118.1:310980-347841 GCA_018584345.1 Thuja plicata | reverse complement strand
CTTCAAGTCACATTTCACTAGCTTAGTAGAATCTGCTACTAAGATTGTAGAAGATGAATATAAGAAGGAGAGACTACATGACTTGGTAAAGAACTTTACCTTAGATCTGAATTCCTTAAAGATTGGGAAAGCTATATTGAAGGAATTGGTAGATAAAGGAAATAAAGTCATGGCAAACTATATGGATAGAGTGAAGCTCACCTTTGAGCACACTAAAAAGATAACAGAAGCAGAAGAAATGGTGGACAACATAAGAAAATCAATTGAAAATTCCACGCAAGATATGAGTATATGCAACAATGTCTACCAAGGGCAGTTAGACAAAATTGAAAAGGTAAAACTGGAAATCAGCAAGATAAGGGTAAGACAAACTCAGGTGAGGAATGCACTTGCACCATCTCTAGCAGTTCTTAATGAGAACATCAAACAGATTGATAATACCATACAGACATATGATCAAGGTCCTTGCATGGATCTAATAAAAATGGAAAAGTTGACATATGCTTTATGCGCACATCTTCAAACTGTTGATGCAATGAAAGTCTTTTGGAAAAAAGAGATTCAATCTCTTCAAGTTGTGTACCTAGAAGTCTATATGGAGTAATTATGTTGAAGACTTACAGTTTTTGCACACCTTTGTCATTAATGTCAAAGGGGGAGTAGTATAGAATGTGTATATGCAGAGAAGTATATATGTATATAAAGTCATTTTGAGTAACTTAGCCACATTCCTTTGTTGCCATAAATGAAAAAGGGGGGGATTGTTGGAAAGTTGACTTCCTGAGGAAGCATGAATTATTTTGTGTTGTCAATCATGGCAACAAAGTCATACTAAGTTTCTGTCAAAGATAACTTAGAAGATAAAATGACTAAGTACAGAAAATAGGACAGAAAGAGAGATACAAAGATCAACACATCAGCACACGTGTTAGAGATCACACCAGAACATGCGTGCTTAGATATATACTCTATGGTGTATATACATGCTAGATGCAAATGTGCAGATTATGAAACATCAGTACGGAAAAGTTATAGACAGATTAGTAGACCTGCAGTCCAGGAAGCCAACTATAGTTTTGATCAGCGTGTATGATTTTATAATGTAATGGCTAAGAACCTTTAGTTATAAGTTTGTAATAATGTAATTAATGTTATAGTAAACACACTTGGGCTGACTTGTTCAGAAACATAGTATATTTTTGTTTTAGGGCCGACTAGTGATTTGTTTTGGGTCGCGCCTATTCGGATCTAAAGATATAAGTATGTAATGTAAAGATATGTTACAAGAGTCAATTAGTGTGTAAGAAGAAGTTACAGAGGGACAATATAATGAAGTCAGAAGATGATATAGCTCCTTGAAGAAGTAAGAGCATCCATGCATACATGGAATTGATCAGACAACAGTGTCACTACAATAGTTCATTTTTGATATGGTTCATATCAACATTCAGAGGGTTGTAACCTTCATATTATTTGGGAAATGAGCCTAGGTAGTGAGCCATACACCCCTAATAGGGATTTGTAAAAGACTCTTAACAGTGTCCGACCTTTAACCAAGTCATTATACTCAAATTGTAAAGACTGCTTCTAACAGGGCAAAGGAACTTTAACAAGTTCATTATACCTAGTACAATATTTTGTGGGTACTAATCCCCACCGGAGTTTTCCTCTGATCAAGGTTCTCTGAAATCATATCATGTGTTATGTGTTCTTGTGTTAAGATTCTTGAATGCATATTTGTTTCATGTTTAATTGGCTGAAATATAATTAATAGATAAACACTGATTCACCCCCCCCCCTCTCAGTGTTTCTAACACTTAGGAAATCATGATTCAATGGGAAAGGATGTGGTAAATATGAACAAGGTATAAAAGTGCCCTTGGACAATGAAGTTTATGGTTATACTTATGGGCTAGGATTCAATCCTTATAAACAACCATCAACTTTTCCTCTTAATGTCAATCATATCTGCGGTGGAAATTTAAAATTGGTTAATCCACGTCTCCTTGACATGGATCAAAAACCTAGTTTGGATATTTTCCTGAGGATGAAGCCCTAGCTGATTTTTTAGGGGCTTATCAAGATCTACCTACGTTTCATCATAAAAGAAGAAAGCCTTATTGTCTGAATAATGAAACCTATTTTGGAGAACATGATGAACAAAATATTTCTCCTTTGCCAATGGACTCTCCCATACAAAGTAATTTATTAATAACTGAGACTACGAAAGTTCAAATGGATGAGAATGACTCTGAAAAAACAATCAAAGTAGGGAAATGTTTGAGCCAAGATGAACATCATCAATTAGTTTCCCTCTGTCTTGAATATAAGGATATATTTGCTTGGACATAGTTGGATATGTTGGGTATAGATCCTAAGATTCTAACTCACAATATTTTTCTCAAACCTAATGTTCATCCTGTGAAACAAAAAATCTAAAAGACAAATCTGGGCATTGCCTTGTTAGTTAAAGCTGAAATTGAAAAATTATTAGGTGCTGGGTACATCTATTCTATTGATTACTTTGAATGGATTTCTAATATTGTGGTTGTTTCTAAAGGAGAATAAGATAAGGATGTGCACTGATTTTTGAGATTTAAATAAGGCATACTTAAAACATGATTTCCCACTACCTAATATTGATATGATTGTGGATTCGACAGTGGGTCATGCTTTATTGTCTTTTATGGGTGGATTTTTGGGTTATAATCAATTCTTTATTCCTATTGAAGATCAACTTAAGGCCAAATTTATAAGACCTTGGGGAACATTCTGTTGGGTTATGATGCCCTTTGGATTAAGAAATGCGGGAGCAACTTATCAACGTGCTATGACCTTGATTTTTCATGATTACATTCATAAGATTTTAGAAGATTATGTAGATGACATCTTGGAAAAATCTATACAAACAGAGGACCATGTGTTTATTTTAAGGAAAATATTTGAAAGAATTAGGAGTTATAATATGAGATTAAATCCTAAGAAATATGCTTTTGGAGTTGATTCTGGTAAATTATTAGGATTTATAATCTCTAAGAGAGGCATAGAGGTCGATACTTTTCCTGAATCGACAACAAGGAACATGTGTAATCATATTAGGAAGCTTGTAGCACATTATATCATTTTGGGGGATATGCTTTACAAACGTTCTTATAATGGTTTTCTATTAAGATGTCTTGGTAGAACTGAAATTCCAATAGCTTTAGGAAAAGCTCATTCTAGTTCTTGTGGGGGAGATTTTGGTGGGAAATCTTTAGTTAATAAACTTCTTAGAATGGGATATTATTAGAAAACAATGGAACATGATTATTTTAAATTTGTTAAGAAGTGTCCTTAGTGTCAACAACATGGTAATTTAATTCATGCTCCTGATCGTGAGCTTAGTAATCAAGTTACTCCGTGGCCTTTTAGTATTTGGGGTTTTGATCTTATTGGGAAAATCTCACCAGCTTCTTCTCAAGGACATACATACATCCTGATGGCTACAGATTAGTTTACAAAGTGGATAGAGGCTATTCCTCTCCATTCTACTACTGTGGATGTTATTTGTGATTTTATTATTAATCATATTATAGCACACTTTGGTATTCCTTCAACAATAGTTTCAGATAATGGTACTTCTTTCAAGAATAAATAAGTCACAAAATTCGTAGATAAATATCATATTCAACATAGATTTTCTACTCCCCACTACCCTCAATCTAATTGTCAAGTTGAAGCATCAAACAAAGTTATTGAGAAAATATTAAGGTAAACAGTTAATAAGCATGCGAAAGACTAGCATACCCAACTTACTTATGCTTTATGGGCTTATATGACTAGTGTTCATACTACCATGGGTACTTCTCCTTATAATCTTGTTTATGGTACTGATGCTATTATGCCATTAGAATTACAAATACCTTCTTTACGTGTTTCATTTCATGGGATAATTGACAAGGATACTTTTCGAGAACAACAATTACAGGAATTAGAAATGTTGGATGAACAACGAATAAATGCTTTGGAGCATATTAAGTCTTATCATAAATCACTTCAAAAATAGTATAATCATAAGGTGATTGAACTGTCATTTTTGGTAGGTGATTTAGTCTCATATGAAAATCAAAAGAATGTGAATGCTTTACCTGGTGAAATAGGGAAATTTAGCCCTAATTAGCTTGGACCTTTTATGGTAATAGAGGATTTTACTTCAGGTGCTTATAATATTGCTGATATGAATGGTGTTCCTCTTAAGGAGCCTATTAATATTATGCATTTCAAACGCTATTATCCCTAACACATCGATCTTTATTTGCGTATTTATGTATTCCCTATGGAATAGTTATGTGTGTTTTGTAGGTTATGTGATTTGAATACATTCATACATAATCTCATTCTTTTTTTATGTTAAGTTTTTGTGTATTGATGAAAACTACAAATAATCAATCATAGAACTAACTGGGCAAGAAATTTTTTTCATATATATATAAAATTTCATGAGTTTGGTACATATATGGCACATGTTCCATGTCTATCAATCTCTATCTCTATGCTCTGAGTGTCGGTGGCTCCCAGCTCTCTTTGTTCTGTGGTGTGAGGCTAAGGATATTGGTACGGTAGTATGTGTATGAAACCTTGATATGCTCATCTCATAGTTACGCTCCCGAGCTCTCCGCATGTCATCCATCAATTTATCTTCTCTTTCTTTGCATAACCTCAGCTCTCATTGGACGCATGCAAAAATATATGCATGTCTATTGGGATCCCTCTGTCCAATAAGGGACTCTTGCTCGCTAGTTGGTAGTCGGTAGGATATACCTGTATCCTTCAGGACCTCGGACACAAAGCTCCTCCACTCTGTTACACTAGCTGCAAAATTCAAACATACTTATATTCTTAGTACTTCTTCTAGAAAAACATTTACTTGAAATATTCTAACCAATTACATATATCATACCTGGATCTCCCTCCTGGGTGTCACCAAAGGATCTAGATAGTGGGAGCATGAAGTAACTAACCTCTCCTCGCTCGCTATGTCTAGGTCTAAGTGGTGGTGTCTCTATATGTGCACAGGGAGGTCATCGTGATCTTAGTGGTACAACATAGATCGTATGATCATCTGCACCTGTACTATCACCTGGGGGTGTATCCTTTGCTCTCTCATATGCTCCCTCATCTTCTCTCTCTCCTACTCTCTCCTTTTCCCTCTCCTCCTCCATGGGATCTCCCTCAGGGATGGGCTCCTCCTCATCTCTATGATCCTCCTTCTCCTCCTCTGGTATGTCACCACCTCGATGTGTTCTCTCTGAAAGTCCTAGATCACCGATAGGATACTCATCAGGGAAGATGGGGTGGGTCCCCTGTAGACTCCAATATCTGATATAGTCTCTACTAACACCTGAATAGGATACATTGGGATATACCTCTGTATCCTCGGTCTCATCTGTCTCACTATCTACAATCTCAGCTACTGTAGGTCAGCGTAGGGTGCCAGGTCTTTGATAGTATCTCGTCGGATATGCATACTGAGGTATTGTCCAAGGGACCCCCTTTGTTAGACCAAACTCTCTCATCACTCTATCATAGTAATATGGCATCACTGCATGACTGGTAGGACCCTCTAGCAGCTTGCACTACTGGGAGTGTCTCAACTAGTGTCGAGTATCTGGCCATTCTGTCATCTGATAGTATGGTCTCCATATCACATCAATACCTGTATATAGTCAAAGCATACCCTCCAAAAAAGGATATCGTCGTACTGCCAGACATCTCCTAGCAGATATGCAAAAGCTCTTGGTGTTCTTACATCTACCTTCACCGGAACACCCTATGTTCGTGTACATGTGTAATGTTCAAACATCCAAACTTGTAGCAAGGTGCATACTATAAGAATCTCCTACTGAAATATCACTAACTAAATCAACTCAGGGTAAAGATGGGCTAACATGCTGTGGCCCCATGAGAAAATAATCATGTCACCCTCCATCCTGCATACGAGATGGCTGAATGGTGCTAAGAAGGCTGTACCCTTTGTGTTGGGTATTACAACCAAAGAGAGTATACATAGCATCACTCTCCATACCAAGGGTTTTGGACCTGCTAGTATGGATGATAGAGTGATCTGATCTGATCGGGTCCTCATCTATGGTACTCATCCTAAATAATACTCCCCATTTGAGAAAACCTCGAGAGGACCCTGCTGCACTCTAGGTCTAACAGGCTCACCTCAGACTAGAATTTGTAGGATCCTGTATACATCCTCTAGTGTGATCGTGATCTCTCTTGATGGAAGATGGAAGGAACAAGTGTCCTCATACCACCTCTTTATCATGGCTGATATCATGGATCGATGGAACATCATCTATGGTAGGACTGATACCTAGTACAATCCCACATCTCTCAATAGTTGTATCTCATCCTGTTGTAACTCAGAAAAGTTCACTTTGACAGTCAGTAAAAGCCCTCCAAAGGGGTGCTCTGAGAGACAGACAAGATCTTGTTAGCACAAATAGTATCATATCATTACTCTATCATCAAACAACTACAATACCCACTTGACCTAGTCAAGGTCAACCTTTTTGGGTCAAGGTCTACCTTTTTGGGTCAGGGTCGACCTTATCCCCAGAAAGGACTGGACCTTCCCAGTTATGGTCGACCTTAAAGGGTCAAGGTCGACATAACTGGGTCAGGGTCAACCTTTTTGGGTCAAGGTCGAACTCCCCTATAAAAAAATGAATTTATCAATCATAAATATCAAAACAAGGAACCTACCTCAGGTAGTGGTTGTCCGCTGGCTAGGCGCTCTCTCCTCCATGCGACTCGCTCAAAGTTCTTCTCTCTTTGGCATTCTACTTCTTGTTTCCAAGCTCTAAAAATAGTACAAATGAGAAGGTAAGTGTTTCCTCATCTTATTTATAACTACAAATTAGGGTCTTATTAGGATTTCATTTGAATTTACCTAGGTCAAATTCAAATTTCCCTTTACATGCATTTAGATAGACATTCACTATTTTCATCATAACTTGAGTTTGATAGCTCCTTTTTCAGTGTCATTAGTGGCATTGGAATCATGATTCAGATACCTAACCTATTAAATCAGTTTAGGAATATTTTGAATCCTCCTAATTAGTTTAGGAAAGGAATTTTCAATAAACTACATATCCAGTGTCTAGATCTAACCTTATCACCATGTTTCACCTTTCAGAATTAGTAAGATGAAATAGGGGGGCATAAGGGGCTCTATGCACTTCTAAAAATAATCTTAGTAAGCCTTAGGTAATCTATGGATTTTCATTAACCTTGTGTGCTGCAAGTTGCGGATACTAACGATTTCTTGTAGGATCTTCACATTGAGGACTTGGCTATATCCTTTTTACTTTACAATTTTTTCTTACTTTAGCTTGGATATTCACATAGTGTCATATCTAAGATAAAGCGGGGGGTAAATGTATCATCTTAAAATGGAAGCACTTCCATTTTGGTAGGTTTAGCACCCTCGTTTAGTACACATGCATATTATATTTGCATTTGGGATGCATATGCACTTGATTCTGCATTTCTAGGTGAAATTAGGGTTAGGATCCTTTGGGTTCTCCTTAATCTCCCTTTCTGTGCCTCCATTTTTAGGTAGTACCTATGTATTGGCTCTCCTAATCTTCATCATACCCACTCTTTGGCCTTTGTGCCTCTATCTAGCATTCTGGTGTGTTTTCTCACCTTCCTAGGTCCCCAGTTAACCAGGGAATCCTATAGATTTCCCTAGGAGACCAGCCTGAAACCTCAGGTATGGGTTGAGGTTAATTCTTACCTACATAAAAATTGAGGTTGACCTTGATCTAGGTCAAGGTTGAGGTTGACCTTGACCTCTGTCAGGTGTTGGCCCCCACTTTCAAATCTGGAGCTTATCGGGGTTCTAAACTTAAAAATAGGTCCCCGGGTCTGGATGCGAAAGTGTTTTCCCTGATATTTGATTTAATACATTCCCTCCTTGGTTGGTGATTGTAATTGGACCATAATTCAAGGCAAAATTTGAATTTGGATCCCTTGCATTTCCCTAGGAGGTCTATATTGAGATCTCTATATAAACACTCTCTTTTGGCCTTCATTTCTTCATGAGAGAAAATCGTAAGATGATATGATGCAATTACGATTATGACATGATGATGATTCAAGAAAGAAAGAGGATGATATAGAAGGAAAAGATATGATGATGCATTGATACATACAAGCATTTTGTGGACAAGCTATTGTGGATCTTCTTTGGAGCAAGAGAGAGTTTTTCCTTCCTTCCTTCTTCTTGGATCCACCATTTTCAACATTCAAGGATTCAAAAAGATACTATCATGGGGTAGAAAATATGGATTGTGAGTTTGGTAGGAATTATTTAGCCTTGGGTGCTTGGTATGCTTTCTTTATCATATTCAAATCTATGCATTTCTTTCTCATTTTCAATTCATGTTAGGGTTTTAATCTAGAGGATTAGATCTTGACATTACACATTTGAAGCTCTTTCCAAGAGCAACACACACACATACATTCTATTATATTCGGCTATTCCTGGAGGTGGAGATCACCAAAATGGGGGTTTGACTAAGGCAAAACCCTATATAGCCACCCTAAAACCCCTCTTTTTCAGATATTTGCAGGTGTTGTTTTGGGAATTACAGGTTCAGACTAATAGATCGGAATGCAAATTCGGATACCCTTTTCGGAAAAATTTCAGGATCCAAAATTTTTTTCCTTTCAGAGAATTTTTAAGTTGATTCTTCCCTAGGTCAGAATCAAAATTTTTGGGTCAATGGTGACATTGACTAGAGGGTCAAAATCAAATCTGTGTCAGATCGAAAAAATATTTCTGGGTTTTGTCTGTCTCTGCGTTTCTATTCCAGATCCGGTCTCAAATTTTATATAATCTCAACATAGGCTTTAGAAAAATGGTATTTTCAGATCTACCATGATGTGAGGTAGGTATTTTACTCCATTATTCTTTGCTTTCATTTCCAAATTTACATCCCTTATAAATTAAAATTAAATGTAAATGGTTGAATATGGCATAGGTCTCTTTTATATGCAAATCTATATTGTGCAAACCCTATTTAGGAGACCATCCAAATTTACACCTTACAGCATGTAACTCATTGAATTTTTGAAGATGTTAAGTTGATCATCGAAATGCAAAAAGATAATGCAAGACATTAAATCAGTTAAAGGACTGTATTGTCATTGATGTCAACTTGATATAATTTGAAAGGTTATATTCAAAGGATTAAATGGGTAAAAGGACTGAATTATAATCTGTTAAGTGTTTCATAGCTTAAAAATACAGGTCACCAAGTAGCATTTGAGAATAAGAAGGAAAAGATCTTCAATGAATCAGGAAGGTTGATTAGAACTTGTGAGTAGAAAAAGGTAACCTTTTCTATCTTGATGACATTAACACCGCTTGTTTGATGGCTAGAAATGAAGACATATGGTTGTGGCATAAAATATTATGTCATGTAAATTTTTACAACATGATAAAGATAATCAATAAAAGAAAAGTCAAAGGCTTACCGAGCATGTCAAAGTTCGAGCATATCATGTGCAAGAATTGTCAAAAAGGTAAGATGACAAAGTCTAGTTTCAAGAGTAAAGCCCATACATCTAATGCAATTCTAGAATTAGTCCATACTAATATATGTGGACTGATGAGGACAAAGAGTTACTATGGAGATAGGTATTTCATTCTCTTTGTAGATGATTATTCTATAATGATGGAAGTTATGTTCTTAAAAGATAAAATAGAAGCATTAAAGATCTTTAAATGGTATAAGACTATGGTAGAAAAATAAATTGGTAAGGAATTGAAATTCTTAAGGTCAGATAGAGTAGGGGAATTTATTTTAGATGAATTCACTAATTTCTGTAATGAGCATGGAATTAAAAGATAGGTTTCTACACCGAGAACACCACAGCAAAATGGAATTGCTAAAAGGAGAAACAGATCAATTATTGACTATGCAAGAACATTGATGATTGAGAAAAGAATCACTCAAACTTTCTGGAGGGAATTTTTCAGTACTTCTGTCTACACAATGAATAGAGTACAATTAAAGAAGCACACAAAGAAGACACCCTATGAGCTTTGGTATGGTTACACACCAAATGTAAGTTACTTCAAAAATTTTTGTAGTCAATGCTATATTTTGAAAGATGAAAGAAATGGAAAGCTTGACTCCAAAAGTGATGAAGGTATTTTTCTAGGGTATTCCACCAAAAGTAAGGCTTATAAATGTCTTAACAAGTCATTTAACAAGATCATTGAAAGTGCAAATGTAAGAATAGATAAAATTGTATAAAATAATGATAAGGAAAGCATAAAAGAACCAAAAGACTGAAATAGGTTTGTTTACACTGAAGAACCTAGAAATTTACCTGAGCAATAGTGTATCGATCCCAAGCAATAGAAAATTGCACCTCAGCATCAGGTTGCAATTACTAAAAATTAGGAAAATACTCAAGATGATGTACTGAGCGATGGAGATTAGAACAAAGGTCAAGAAGATAATTAGAATGATGGACAAAGAGATAAATTGAAACTTTCCAAGTATGTTAGAAGATACCATCCATAGAATCAGATCATAGGAGAAAAGAATGCTAGAATGAGAATAAGTAAGTCACTAAACACTACATGTTTACTTTGTGATTTTGAGCCTAAATCTGTTAATGCTGCACTTGAAAATGAAGAATGGGTCAGTGCTATGAATGAAGAAATAGAACAGATTGAGAAGAACAGTACATGGACACTAGTACCAAGACCCGATGACAAGAATGTTATTGGTACCAAATGGAATTCAGAAACAAGATGAATGAGAATGGAGAAGTCACAAGAAATAAAGAAATATTAGTATGCAAGGGGTATGCACAAGAAGAAGTTATTTATTATGGTGAAACCTTTGCACTCATTGCTAGACTAGAAGGAGTTAGAATTCTTCTTTCTTATGCTGCATTCAAAGGATTCAAGGTATACCAGATGGATGTCAAATCTACATTCCTAAATGGAATATAAGAGGAAGTATACATTGAACAACCAGAAGGGTTTGTTGATCCAGAGAGAAACATGGTATGTAGACTACATAAAGCCTTGTATGGATTGAAACAAGCACCTAGAGCCTGGTATGAAAGACTTCACTCCTATCTCATTAGCATTGATTTTGTAAGAACAAGTGAAAATAACAATCTATACTTAAAAGAAGACACCGATGGTAATATTATGATTGCTAAAATATTTGTTGATGATATCATTTTTTGGGGTAATGAAATGTTATGCAAATCCTTTGCAAATGAAATGAGAAAATTGTTTGAAATGTCTATGTTTGGGGAGATCAAATTCTTTCTTGGTCTACAGATTCTTCAACAAGATGCAGGCATATATATCACTAAGTCCAAATACATCAAGGAAGTGCTCAAGATATTCAAGATGGAAGATTCCAAACCAGTTGGAACAACTATGGCTACCAGATGTAAGATGACAAAGGAAGACAAATAAAATGAGGTAAATCAGACCTTTATAGATCAATGATTGGCAAACTAATGTATGTTGTTCATACCAGACCAGATATTGCACATGTTGTTGGAATAGTTGCAAGATTCTTTGCTAATCCCAAAGAATCACATATGACTGTTGTCAAGAGAATTCTAAGATATCTAAAGAACACCGAGGACTATGGATTATGGTATAAAAGAGAAGGAAAATTTGAGCTAAAAGTCTATACAGATGTTGTTTTGGCTGGAAACATTGATGACCAAAAGAGAACAACTGGAGGAGCATTCTTCATGGGTGACAGACTTGTCACATGGATCATTTAGAAGAAAGGATGCATCTCACAGTCTATTGCAAAAGAAGAATATGTGGATGCTGGTGCAAATTGCTCTAATATTGCATGGATCAAACAATTGCTAAAAGGTATGAATATGAAGATTGTTGAACGAGTAATTATATATTGTGATAATACCAGTGCAATTAACATTTCTAAGAATCCAGTCATTCATTCTAAGACTAAGCATATTCCTATCAAGTATCACTATTTAAGAGAAAAATTGCAAGCAAAAGAAGTGATACTGGAATATGTTCAATCAAAGGAACAATTAGCTAACATCTTTACCAAGCCATTACTGAAATATACATTTGAGTACCTGAGATAGAGACTACGGGTCCAACCCTTGTCTATCGGTCAGTAAGATGACTAGGAGATTGCATCAACCTATACACAATCAGAAGATCATTCATGTTAATGCAAGCACTGAGATGAATAGAAATAGATACATCTATACACAACAAGGTACAAATCTGCACCAAACACCAGAGTCAATTTATTGCTGATGGATAGGGAAATTCAAGGAGTATATTATTAAAATGAATGGAAGATGATATGGAAGAATTATTTGGCATTGTTGTCAAAGGGAGAGAGATTATCTCATTATCAAAAAGGAGATATTATCTCAATATTAGGAAGAGATTATATCATTATCCAGGGAGAGTTAATCAATAGCCATCAAAGGAAGAGAATACATACTAAGGGAGAGATGGCTGTCAAAGGAAAAAGAGATGTTCAAGGAGAGAACAGTCAAGTTAGAGCACATATAATAAACAAAGACAAAAGTTGCTACATCTATCCAAGTGAAGGGATTGAAGATTGAAGAACACACTCTAGAAGAAATAAATCTAATCTATTTGAGCTTACTAAGAGCCAGACATTTGTAATAGTTATTATATGAAAGATTGATGAACTTCAACTCTTATATTTTATATTGTATTAGTAATAATATAGTGTGATAATGTAGTGTGTTGCATTCAATGCCAAAGGGAGAGATTGATGACATGTAACTGGTTGAATGTTTGAAGATGTTAAGTTGATCAACAAAATGCAAAAATATTATGCAAGACATTAAATCAGTTAATGGATTGTATTGTCATTGATGTCAACTTGATATAATCTGATTGGTTATATTCAAAGTGTCAAATAATTTAGAGAATCAGAGAGATAAAGATTATGCTTTCAGTAATTCATAAAGCACCAACATTCACTAAGTGACTATAGACATCGACAGCTAGTGGAACCCGAATGACAGAGAAAACTGAGAGCAAAGTCACAGTGATGCCCGAGCAGAAAATTGACAAGCATTACCGACAAGTAGAATCACAAGCATTACTGACAGCCAAAATTATAGTGTTAACTGATGGACAGTCAAGCCTAAAGGACAGACAACCCCAATAGACAGACAACACTGATGGAGAATCCGAGGAGAACTGAAGTTTTTATCAAAGCTATCAAAGAGTTAAATCACTGAAACTACCTGAAGTTCACAAGTGACAAAATACTTAGCTGATAGAGCTAAAGATAGACTTAATTGGTTGTTAACATTTTTTTCATCGACAAGTTAAAGCCAGAGATAAGTAAAATATTTAAATCTATTTTATCTAGTTGGCAAGAAGATTTCTATGAGATAAAGCAGGAGTTATGCTTTAAAGCAAGATTGCCTAAGATTGTGGATCACACCAAGAAGAAGAAAATCAAGAAGTGAAAAATGGTGATATCATGTCTATAAAGAGACAACCTAATTCATTATGAATTAGGGGAGTGAATGAAAAGAAGGATACTAAAGAGAAACTGATGAAGAACAACTTCATACAGTCCTGATCAATCAAGTTGAGGAAAGAGCTAAAGACTCCTGCAGACACTGAGAAACAGAGAAGCACAACATCACCGAGCATAAATAAGTGGAGAAAATGTATTGAAAATACATATTGATCAGAATAGTAAAATGAGCTTACAATAGATCTAAAAATTTGCAAGTCTAAGTTGTATGTGTGAACAGATCATTTACTATTTTAGTTTAACCATTGATTTAGAAAGTCTCTTAACCGAGAAGGACTTAACAATCCTTTCTATATTGAGATACATCCCAAGGAGTATCAAAAAGTTTGATCATGAAGATAGCATGAGATGCCAGATACCATTTGACAAACTACACTGGGTTTGGTCATAGAAGGTAGCATAGAGATGCTTGATATCAAGTGACAGACTATTCTATTTAAATCCTCTAACAAGGTCACACCTAGCAGTGTGTTTGTAACCTTTAATAGGGTTGGATCTTCATTGAGTTCACTTCAAAAGAGCAAAAATTTTGGGTTACCGGTCCCAAGTAGTTTTTCCCTTAACAGGGTTTCCATGTTAAAAATCCATGTGTCAATGTGTTTATGAGTCATTACTTTAGTGTTTTGCATTACACATAACTAATCTAGATTGATCAGTATACACTAAGCAATTCACTATTTTTTGGTAAATGAAAGACTGCTATTCGATAAACATTAAGAACAAGGTTTAACAGTGAACTCCGAGTAGTAGTTACTTGATAAGTTTATTTTAAGGCATACATCTTGTAGGATTGAAGATAACTAGAGGCTTAATATTTTGGTACTAAGTTTTTGGGTTGATTTAATGGAATATTTTTGAGGCCACTGATTCACCCCCCCCCCCTCCCCCCTTAGTTATTCTAACATGATGTTCTTCATTAAATCAAGATTCAGGGTCTTCAGTCAATGGTCCTCAAATTAGACATGATGAAATCTTATGACAGAGTCAATTGGTCTTTCTTAAAGAAGATAATTCTTCAGATGAGTTTTGGTAGCAAGTGGATAAAATGGATATTGGCATGTGTTAGACGGGCAAATGTTTTAGTCTTTATTAATGGTTCTCCATGCGGTTTCTTTTCTTCTTCTCAAGGGGTCAGATAGGGGGGTTCATTGTCCCCATTCCTATTCATCATTATGGCAGAAGGTTTGAGAAGATTAATTTTCTATAAAAATTATCAAGGCACCTGGGGAGGTATTACCCTTCATCAATCCCAGTTATCCATCAAACAAACATTATTTGCATATGATTATTTATTATATGGTATGGGGTCCATTCGTGAAGCTAGAGTGATTAAGGATACTTTGGAAGAGTATTGTAGTCTTTCGGGTCAGAAACTTAATAATTCCAAATCCAAGATTTTTTCTTCAATATGTCTAGATCTTCCCAATCATCTATTAAATCCCTCCTTGGCTTTGAATTTTTTGAAGCTCCAAGTACATATTTGGGTATCCCTTTTTTTCAGGGCTCATGCAAAGCCTATTTTTGGGACAACATATTTCACTCCATCAGGGATAGGATTGCCTCATGGAAGGCTAGATGGCTTTCCTTGGATGGAAGAATTATCCTTGTCAAGATAGTTCTATCCTCTATTCCTAACTACATCATGACAGTTCTTATGGCACCTAGGTCAATATTGTAAAATATTTGCAAATTCCTCAAAAAATTCATTTGGAAAGGCAACATGGATGGTGCAGCAAAAGTCCCTCCCGTATCATGGGACAAGATTTTCTTACCCAAGGACTACGGGGGGTGGGGCTTCATAGTCTGTATGAGAGGAAAATTATCCTTGGGGCTAAATTATCTTGAAAAATTTATGAAAATCCAGGTTCACTTTGGGCTAGAATCATTAGTACTAAATATTTGGATCGTGATGATCTTGCCCAGATATTTACAATAAGTAATCCTCTGATGGCGTCTGCAATGTGGAACTTCGTCATCAAATTCCACCATGTGATCCTCCCACACTTATCTTAGGTTGTGAATACAAGGGACCAGGATAATTTTTGGAATGAATCATGGAACAACCTACCTCTTGTTTCTTCTTCTCCTGGGATTCTTCCATCAACCAGGGATATGATCCGAAAATAATGGGGGGACAAAGTGCAGGATTTCATTATGATGAATAGGACAGGCAAGGGTATTAAGATAGTTTGGAAAGACCTATATTTGTTGGATCTCCCTCAGGAACATAAATATTTACTAGCTTGTATCTTTGATTAAAGACCCCTTCACCTCACTAGCGATGGTGACAGGTTGATTTGGTCTGCACCCCCATATGCTATATATTCAGTGAAGTTGGGATACCTGATTTTGACTACTCATAGACATACACTAAGTAAACATCTATTCCAATATTGCTGGCATCCAACAATCCTTCCAAAGTCTAACTCTTTTTATGGTTGGTAATTCTTCAGAGGATCCTCACTAGTGATTGTCTCCTTAGAAATGGCATTGCAGAAAATTTTTTGTGTTATGTGTGGTCTTCACTCTTAAGAATCTAATCATCTTCTTGTCTCCTTTGCCTAGGATGTTTGGTATTGGATCTTAGGGAATTTGGGTTGGTATGGACCCTTACCAATGGACCTAATAAACCTTCTTCATCAATGACCACTCCTATATCAAGATTCCTTCTTCACTCAGATTTGGAGAGTCATTCCAGCAACTCTCATGTGGTGTATATAGTGGGAGAGAAATAAGAGAATTTTTAGAAACAATCATGCTTGGTGGACCAAGTTTGTGAGGTGGTTGAAAAATCAGTATCTGAAATGGTTAATGCATATACAACTCGATCTAAGTCCCTTTCCTCATTGTTCTTCTTGTATGACTCATAGGTTATGAACTCTTGGCCCCTCATTTTTATTCCTTTTAAGGGAGTTATGATTGGAAAACAATCCAAAAAGGAGCATAGGAAGGACATCAAGTGGGAGCCACATGATGTGCATTTGGTTAAACTCCATTTTTATGGGGCTTCTAAGGGTAAGCCAGGGATCTCAGGGATCAGATGTGTTTTGAGGGATTTGAACTCTACGATTATCATAGCAGCTTGCTCTACTGCTCTAGTGGGATCAAATAACATAGCAGAGGCTAGGGTCTTACACTTAGGAATTACCCTTGCACTATCATGTGGCATCAACAAAATCCACATTGAAGTGGACTCCCAAATTATTACTTCAGCTCTTGTGATCAAATGTGCAGATAGTTGGGAGATCCAATATATTTTAAAACAGGTATGGCTTCTACTTGACTATTTTGAAGAATATAAAGTTTCCCATTGTTTCAGGGAAGCGAATGGGATGGTTGATTGGTTGGCTAACAGAGGTGTGGAATTGGAGAGAGGGTCATTTTTCTGGGATAGAGATTCACTATTCTAAACACTGCTAGTGGATAAGGGTTAATATTGGATGTTAAGCGAGATCTCCTCTCCTTATCTTTAAAAAGTATCTAATACTAAGTACATTTGGTCATCAGGGGTCTTCATGGATGTACTAAGTAACAAATTTATGCCACATATGGTTCCTAGTGATTCTCAATGGCACTCTTCTTTATAGTGGTGGGTTTTGGGTACAATGATATCACTTGTATCTCAATGTTTACATATGGTGATGGATTCACTCCATACAGTTCTGTTATTGTGGTAGTCTCTCAAACATTTTGGTTTTGTACTTTGCATCTTTTCTTCTCCCAATATCAAGTCCAAATCCCTCTCACATGCAACCTTTATGATGATTTGTGCATTGGTGGTTCCTTGAGATCTTCAAAGTCTGCAATCACCCTTTTTTAAGTTCTAGTTTTGGTGTGGCGTCTCAATTTTTATCATACAAGTACCTTTGATGATGTCATTTCTTCTCTTGAAGTCTATTCAATTGGTTGTGATACACCCAAGGTCAAGATTGAAATATCCTCATACATGCGAGGTAGCTTTGGGAGGAATGACACTCTTTATTCTTGTATTCATTGTGTGGGTTGGCTCAACTTTAAATATCACTTTCTTCAGTCATTCACATTCATGCTCAATTTTGTTGCAAGTTTTTCTGGCTAGGTTGCTCCAATTTTTTATTTTTAGTGGGTTGTGCCATGGACTACAAAGAGCCTAACTTTAGGATTAAATTGGTGGCCAAATAATGGGAATGCCCAATTGTGGGTATGTAGCTCAGGTGCCATATGCACATGGTTTTTTGTCCATTGCCTGGTAAAATTGAGGATGTTGTTTGCCATGTAATAGGTGAAAATTTTCTGTTCCCCATGGTGCTGAGATGTCTCTATCACTCGTAGGTGGTATCAATCTTCATATCAAATGCTTTTGATATGATACAAGACTATATTCCATTCATGAGGTTGGTGGGTAACTTGATCAAGGAGGACTTTTCCTCCTCATAAGACATTCATAAAGAAATTCATGGATATAGTTTGCACTCATCTTTGGCTTGGGTGGGAGGTTTATTCTCCCTGGCTCTACTGGATAGTAAGATGGAATATGTCTGAATGTTCAACGTCTTCAAGCTCGGGTTGGAAAGAAGGGAACCTGGTTTCTTTAGAAGGGAGATGGCTACCTTAGCATGCATATTGCCAGGTCCAGTGGTTGTGGAGGCCTAATCTCTTATCACAATTTGCTCACCTTGGTGTAGTTTGCTGGGGCCGAGGGCCTTACGGGGTCTTCTTCTTCTCCACAGGCTGAGTTCTCTAAGGATACAACTAGCTCCTCGGGTGAATTCTTCCCAAGATGTCAGTTTCCATGCCACTATGGTGGGAATACCAAGCCTTGGTGATTTTAGGTAGCTGGTTCAATAAAATTGTCGGTGCCTTCGACCCCCAGTTTTGAATGTATATCTTTAGTTAGCTTTTAGTTGTTTTAGGTTTTGGATATGCTCAAGGTTGGGCTAGTATGTATATTTTTTGAGCCTAGTGGGTTTCTCTCCATAGCGATGGAGCTTCATTCGAATGTACAAACTATTAGTTAGCTTTATCTGCATTTTGTTTTCTTAGCTAAGATGGGAGGTTTTCTTTCTGCTTCTTTCCTCCCAGAGCCTTTCCAAAGTAGTTATTAATAAAATATAATGGCACTACCATTTTTATCAAAAAAAACATTTTTCTCTCCTTATCTCTCACCCTTTGACATCAATGGAAAAGGTCAGGGTCCTAAAAATTCAACTAACAAAATTCTATATCATCTACTATATATTCAAAATGTACTCTACAAACTAATACTCAGAAAAATATAACTTTTTCAGATGATAATATAAACTGCTACGATCTTAGACAAAGATACATAAAACCTTTGAGAATATTCTCTTAGCTCCGCACTTCAAAAATTGATCATATGTGTCTATACTAATCCATATACCAAACCAGTAAACTATGTCTGCTATACCATACTTAGCCAAAGTTGAAATAAAACCTTAAGTATCACCATATCATAAAAAATCATCACTAGAATAGTGTATGGTTGCCATTAATGACAACATACAACTCCTCCTCCTCATCAATCTCAAGCCAAAAATCTCTCCTTTGGATAGTACCTACAATGTCAAATATTAGTTTATAAATGATGTATTTATATTTAGTTGCTATTTTAGATGCATTACAAAACCTCTTTCCAGGAATTGGATTCCTATCATTGAAAAACATTGATATTTTAGGATAGCAGATATTCCTATTCAAATGCAAATATAGTTTGTTGTGTGTAAAAAATTATATGCATATGAATATGTTTAATCAATACACTAATCTTTGCACAGAAAATAGTTAAGCTCACAGTCTAATTTTTCTATTCACATTGATTTTTGTTAGCAGAAGCCTTATTTTACACAAATACATATCCTTGTCATGTATCTTATGCAATCCACAAAGCATTGTTCAATGTAATTGAAGCTCATAAAATCTTAAAACTAGATTTACACCATTGCAAAGGTAATTTAAAAAATAATCTACAAGACCATTAGCTATCTCTTTAGATATATATTCATAACGAAGAAACACATGAAACATCTCAAACAAAGGATCTCTAACACTGCAATTGATTGAATCAAGTCAAAACATTACACATTATCTAGACCTTAATCAATTCACATTATCTCTGCATAGTTATATGATTTCTATGTTTCTACTATAATCAATTTCTCTGACATATTTTGTTTTTTCATGGAAATGTTTTTAAATGTAAAGAATTATCACTTGCATTGTCCTAAATATTTATAAAGAAATTTAAAAATAAAAATAAAAAGCAATCATCATACCTCTAGTTAAAAATATGTCATGAAAAATCTTTGCTTGATCATACTATATCCAACTGTACGAATTGTATATGCACATGTCAATATTATAAACATTTTTCAAAATATGCTAGCGCAAATACGACTATTCTATTTTTTTTACAATTTGATATGTATATATGGTATTTGGTAAAGCCATGAAGGTGTTAATATAACTAAACCTATAATTATTTTAGAATAAAATGCTAAATGAATAACATAATGAGGAATTTGATTAAATAAACTAGTCATAATACCTATGTTGGAAATATGCAACTAAAACTTTTATCGAACCAATGCACTTGCTATGTATCTGCCCACATTATCCAAATGTGTTAGCATAAATAAGGCATGTGATATGTTTATTGAATATCTGCAATCAATAGAGCATAAGGAAATTATCCAAAAAATTACAAATTATTTGTCCTCTAATTTTTAACAATAAAATCTTTAAAAAACTAACAAGAATATTAGTCGCTAATAAGTACTAGTCATTTTTATTTTTATTATTTAAAAACAATTGAAAAGATTTGACGATATTCAATGAATAGTCCATATGTCTTGCCCTGCTAACACATTTTATGTGATATTTGGAGCTACAATGACTAATTTTATTGATATGAATTTTTTCTTTGGTTGTATTAGACCAGTTCATTCATTTCTTTTATTTTGTACGTTTCTATTGTCTATTATTTAACATTGTCATTTGAGTAAGGACTAGGAAATAACTGTGAATTAGTGTTCAGAACAATGACTAAAATGACATGTATTATAGATCTTCACTCAATTGAAACACTTTTTTGAATTTAACCACAACCCAAACCATAGAGCACAAACTATTCTAACAATGAACTAATCACAATTAATAATTTAAACAGTAAAACCAATGCCACAACCAAACCAAAAAATAGGACAAAACAAAAAAAAATAGTCACCATATCCTAACACCATCTTTCCACTCTTGCTCAACCCTTTCTTTTCACATTATTTTTTAGACCTTTCTCAAAAACATTGGAAAAAATGCAAAATAGTGCATTCCCATCAAAACAATAGATAAATCATTCTCATTGAAATTATCTCTGACACTCATGTTAGCTCGAATATTAAATGAAACATCAGAAATGATGGTTTTCCCCATACTTCCACCTATACATACATTATAAATGCAACACATGTCAACACTTTTTTTTCTTACAAATTTTCATAAATAAAACTAAAAAAATTGCAAATAAAAAGATAACGAGATGAGAATTTGAGGTATGCTATCTAGTTTTTGTTTAATTCATTGGTTTGGCTGTCAATTTTCTTAGTAATGCTTCATTATTAAAATAGTTTGGAATTATTTTCACTTTAATGATACATTTTGGAGGTTTTTGTTATATGTTACTTAGCATTGTCATTTGAACAAGGACTAGAAGAAGACTATGAATTAGCCTTCATCGCGATGACTAAAATCATATAGGTTTTAGATATTGGTTCAATTGAATATAATTTGTATTTTTTAGATTTTTAATGTCTGTCTCTATATGTAGAAAACTAATGTTTACAGTTGAGCTCTTGCCTATTAATTCGTGTGATTCAAATATAAATTTTAGACTTTTTGCTATAGTTTGTATTGCAAGCAGAGTAAAGAAATGCCTTAGACAAATAAAAGCCCTTGCTGATATCTTCTGCAACTCTTTCTCATCCTTTGTTCAAACCATAAAACTAACTAACAAATAACAAAAACCCACTAATTTTAAAACAAATAGAAAAAATTGTAACAACCCAGACCATAGAGCATAAACCATTTTAATACTGAACAAATCATAATGAACACTTCGAAGACCAAAACCAACACCACAACTAAACCAAAAAAAAAAAAAACAATTACCATATCTCAACTCTGTCCTTAGACTCTTGCTCAACCCTTGTAACTAAATGAACATCTAAAACCCATATTTTTTTAGCCACTCTACCAAAGAATAATTTAAATTTTCTTTGTACCAAAACAACACTTTTAGTGTCCATGATCATATAAAAAAAACTCACATAGCAATACTAAAAGAAAATTCCAACCCAGTTTGACAAAATGACAATGAGCGCAATCCTAACCATAAAACACAAACCATTTTAACAATAAACCATTCTTAATAAATATTTCTAAGAAAAAAACCAACGACACAGCTAAACCAAAAAATAACACAAACAAAAACCACTTACCATATCTCAACACCATCCTTTGACTCTTTCTCAACCCTTATAATTGAATGAACATCTAAAAACCATATTGTTTTAGTCACTCTAACAAAGAATAATTTAATTTTGTTTTGCACCAGAACTGTGTATATTTGAAAAATGGAAGCACTTCCATTTTGGACTGGTTTATCCCTCCAAGTAAGTGTTTTGGGGTCATGTCAAGTGCCTTGAATGGGTCTCTGACTTGGATCTAGCTTTTCCCCCTGTTCTGCCCCATTTTCCACTTCTCTCTGGCCTACTTTTGGCACCCTGATCTGCAAATCTGAGTTCCTTGACCTCAGGGTCAAGGTCGACCTTCTGGGTCAAGGTCGACCTCAACCCTGACCTAGGTTAGAGTTGACCTCGACCTTGACCCAGGGTCCAATTTTTATGTTTTTGGGGTTTCCGGATGTCGGGCTTCAGAAATATTTATTTCCCACTTTCGGGTCGGCTGTTTCAATCTTTGAGGCAATGACTCCTAAAATTATATTTAATATAGGTCCAATTCTAGGGTATATGTATAATTGGAATTTAATTCTCCTATATAGGCCTCTCTAGAAGATTGTACCGTAGATTTGTATATAAGGAATCTTTCTCCTCTCATTTTCTCTAACCATCTAAGACTTGGAAAACTATCTAAGCAAGAAGGAGAACTATCAAAGAAGAAATTTAATCCATCCAAAATCTATGCATGATCTATTGAAGCAAGCATATACTCTCAAGCATGGAAAGACATTCAAGAAATCAATTCATCAAGGAGGTCCATTGGTAGCCATTGAAGGATTCAAGCTCTATGGAGCCCTCTTGTTGAAGATTTCTCCATCCATATCCATGCAAGCCTCTTACTATTCCAAGATCCATTCAAGATTGGTGTTGAAGATCTAAAATCAATTGATTTGAGACATCATACATCCTACATTCTATATTCTACATTCTACATTCATTAGGCGCATACACACTTGTGGATCCAAGGATTTGAATCCTCCACAAGGGTTTTTATACAAGCAACGTGAATTGGTTTATTTACTTTTTTTATTTATGTAATTTCAATTATAATTTAAGGTTAATTCCAAAACTGGGGTTTGACCAAGGAAAACCCCTCCCCCCAAAAAAAACAAACCACTTTTCTTGTAGGTACAGGTACAAGACATCGAATCTAAGAGCAGATTTAGATACCCTTTTCAGCCAACTTCCGGGATCCGCGAATAGAATTTCCGTCGGAGCAATGCAGGTTGAGGTCAACATTCTGGGGTACAATTGCACCCCCACAAAGAGGTCAAGGTCAAATTGACTTAGAAAAGGAAAATATTCATGGGTTTTTTCTGTCTCTACATTTCTGTTCCAAATCCAGTTGCAGAATTTCACAAAACTCAACATAGACATCAAAAAACATGCTTTTCTAGATCTACTATATTTCGAGGTTAGTATTTGTATTGAATTCATTTCAATTAAGGTCTCAATAAATTCCATTATATACTCTTCATCCATTATTTGGGATTTTAAGGATTTCTTCTTCCTTCTTATTTCCGATTGATTGATGCATTTGTGTATTAAACATTTTCTTATGGTTGATCAAAGTGGATCTTTCCTTTGTGAAATTTGGGGCTAGGGGAATCTTATCTTCTCCTCAATACTATCAACATAAAAATCATTTTATCCTTTACAACATATATACACCCATAACGTCCCCCCTTTTTATCCATTACATTTTATCCTTTACAATATATATACACCCATAACACACCCCCCCTTTTTTATCCATTACATTTTGGTGAACCCGCTTACAAAAACTCTTTCTTTTGTGGTGTTGGATTTACATTTCATGTTAGATCTTTCATGAATATTATATTATCCTTTTTTTATGTCCTTGCATTTACATTTTCTTATTTTAGTTCATTTACATTGCACTGGTGTATGAGCTTTACTACCTCTATTCCTACATATAATATTCTGGTTAGAAGAAGTCGCAGACTTATGGGTTCCTTTGTTCCTGAGTCTTCCTCTCCTTTCCTTAGGATCCTGGATGATAATTTTATCACTCATGATTCCAATCCTTCTATGAATCATAACTCTTCTCACTCATCTCATGATGAGGATGATGCTTTAAGATTTCCTCCTAAACAAGTCCAAAAACTGTCAACTGAACTTGATAAAATGGGAAATTGGCTTATTCAAGAAAACCACAATCAAGATTCTATCCGAGCTATAGAGGCTCTTAAGAAATTCCTTTGTGATAGTGATCAAGGTGTTAATATATTGTGTGGTATTACTCTGTTATATTTTAGGATAGCTGCAAATGTAATAACACTCTATGTTGTATGTGTTTTCCAAATGCAACAATCTCTCTTTCATTTATATTTGGAATAAGGATAGGAAAGACATGTCCCTTCATGGGACATGCCTATTCATTATTATTTATAAGAAAGGACATGCCTCTTCCCATTAATTATAATTTAATCAATCTTATAATGTTTCATCAATCAATTATTAATTAAGAATAATAATTTAATAATTTAATATTAAATATTAAATTTCATATGATTAATAATAATATAACATATATATTATATTATTATTAATCAACATATATTATATGTATCCTAATGATCATACGACTGAAGCTACAAACATTAACACTCCCTCTTAGATAGGGAGGATGATCAAACAAAATGTTTAGTGGTCTCTCGTGTCAACACTTATGACCGTTACCATAGCTACACAAAATATCAAAACTCCCTCTTAGTTAGGAAAGATAAAATTCATTAAAATACAATTCACAAAAGATCCATTACTTTTAAGAGAGAAGATGTCACCTCATCGTGATATCAAGAGATATGGTCTGACCAAGAATATCAAGTCTCATGATATTCACCATAAGTCAAAAAATATTTTAGATATCACCTCAATATGATATCAGAGATATGGTCTGACCAAGAATATCAAGTCTCATGATATTCACCATAACTCAAAAGTATTTATGAATATCATCGCATGATATTGGGAGTATTTTTCACAGAATATCAATTCGCATGATATTCTCCAAATACTCAGAGTAATGGCCTACCAACAGCAAGTCACATGATGTCCACCAAGTACTCAAAAGTTTACGAAGATATCATCTCATGATATTGGGAGTATTTTTCATAGAATATCAAGTTGCATGATATTCTCCAAATACTCAGAGTAATGGCCTACCAATATAAAGTCACGTGATATCCACCAAGTACTCAAAATTTTACAAAGATATCATCTCATGATATCATGAGCATTGGCCTTCATAATATCAAGTCACATGATATTCTCCAAGTTCTCAGAGTAATGGCCTACCAACACCAAGTCACATGATGTCCACCAAGTACTCAAAAGTTTACAAAGATATCATCTCATGATATCGGGAGCATTTGCCTGCAGAATATCAAGTCACATGATATTCACCAAGTTCTCAGAGTAATGGCCTACCAACATCAAGTCACATGATGTCCACCAAGTACTCAAAATATTTCCATAGGTAATGTGCACTTACCATAGGAACATTCATATCATCTATCATGATCTATTTTAGCCATCATAAAATGTCTATCATGATAGAAGATCAAGTTATTGTAAGATCGTCACCTTTCAATAACTTTAACAAATACAAGTGATAATCATTTGGAAGTCATCACTTCCTCATGATTTACACATGGGGAAGGCCCATTAAAAAATATGGAATCACACACATGACATCCATCATGCCTCAGTGTAGAGGGTGAAAACAAGGGATTTCACCTCGAACTTCTCTCATAGAGAAGAACTCATTGAAAAAATATCAATTTGTTGATCATCCAAGATTGCTTAAGATGAATTTTCAGACTCCCTCTGAGTCTGATATCAATCTTTTAGTTCCTCATCCAAAGTTACCTTTGAAGAGTCATACTCCCTCTGAATCTAATCTTCTTTCTCCTGTAAGAGCATCTTCAGAAAAGATCAAGACAAATAGCTCTTATAGTACATATAGAAATACAGATGAGAGAGAGAGAGAGACTATAATGAGTAGATAAATGTAATATTCAAAGATAATAAATACTTATCTGCACATCAACATCCTTGACACAAGTTGCTTCAATGAAGGTCCATATACATCAAATCATAAAACACCTTATCATATTATTTGAGAGACATCTCCCCTTTGAATTATCTCCCAACACTAAGCATGGAAATGTAACATTGGTTATTATTGTCCCCCACAATGTACAATTCCCACTCTTATATCTTTGAAAAATTCTCATGTCTTCTTATGAAATGACATGATTTATCCAAGATAGGTGAAACTATATAATTGATGTTTTCTTTATCGAAAGATACACCCTTCCTTGAATGTGTGCTTCTTTGTTATTTCTTGATCACGATCATAAAAAATTAATATATCTCTTTAATGAAATTCACTTTAAGGAATTTCACATAGACCCGTATATATTTCATTATAACTTTTGAATCCAATACTTTATCTCTAATCACTTCAGTGAGAGTTTCCACAATTAGGTTGTCACCAACATATCCAAAATGTAGAAAAATTCAATGGTGGATTTTTGACATATGGTCCTTTCACCGAGATTGTATTTTATGAGACAGTCACACATTCACCATCAACAAACTACTCTCTTACATTTGCAATCTGGCTCTGATACCATGCTAAATTTTAAGATAGCTGCAAATGTAATAACACTCTATGTTGTATGTTGTTTCCAAATGCAACAATCTCTCTTTCATTTATATTGGGAATGAGGATAGGAGAGACACGTCCCTTCATGGGAAATGTCTATTCATTATTATTTATAAGAAAGGACATGCCTCTTCTCATTAATTATAATTTAATCAGTCTTATAATGTTTCATCAATCAATTATTAATTAAGAATAATAATATAATAATATAATAATGTAATATTAAATATTAAATTTTATATGATTAATAATAATATAACATATATGTTATATTATTATTAATCAAAATATATTATATTTATTCTAATGATCATACGACTGAAGCTACCAACATTAACATACTCATCTTGTGCATTTAAATGTTAAACCTTTAGCTCAAGAAGCTCAAGATTTAGGATTTACTCTTCCTGTCACTAGTGTGGAACCTTCTTCTGTTCTTTTACCTAGAAATCCTACTTATACTCCTCCTTTAGTGACTACATCTCTTACATTTTCCAATCCTTTAGATTCAAATCTTCCACTTTCATCTCTTCTTGAGAGTGTTCCACCGGTGTCTTTACCTACCTCACTACCTTCATACCATAGTGTTCCTTTTAGTTATTCCAATCCTCTTCCAACTGTGGTTCCAAGTGATCCACTGGTTATATCTTCCATTCCCGCTGCTTCCTACACTTTTCCTAGTGTTCCTAATGTTTCTATGCCTCCTATTTCTTCTAGTGATTCCACCATCATTAGTTTGGCTCAAACTGTGTCCTCTTTACAACAACAACTTATGTCCTTAACTCAATCCAATTTTAGTATTCCTACATGTGACATGGGTAGTCCTTTATCCCTAGATATTATTTGTGCTCCTATCCTTCAACAAGCCGATATGCCTCGTCTTGAGAATTACAATGGTAAGGGAGATCATGTCACTCATGTTAAAACATTTCAAATCCTTTGTAGTGGCTATGCTCATGACCATAGGAGGAACCTTTTGTGATAAGGCCTTGCAATGGTATTGTTCCTTGCCTCCTTATTCTATTGATTCTTTTCCAAAAATTGCTAATACCTTTATTCAACAATTCCAAAATAACATTTGTCCACAAGTGTCCTTAATTGATTTGATGCATTGTAAATGAAATACTAAAGAAAAATTGACTGAATTTATTGGTAGATTTAAGCATTTATATGCTCAAATTTATTATCTTGTTCCTGATATTGATATTCAACATATTTTTATTTCAAATTTGCAAAAGGATATTAGAGATAAGATTCTGCTTACTGAATTTACCTCTTTTCAACAACTTTGTGCAGCACTTCATCATTATCAATTACAAGTGAGTCAAATTGAGAGAAACACTCCAATGGCTCCTGTTCCAGTTGATAAGAGTGATGTTTCTCCTAATCCCAACAAGTTTTAGAAGCCTAACAACTATGTCAAAATCAATAAACAAGAAAATGTAGTTGTTGATCAAGTTGTTGTTGCATCCCACAATGCCACTTCTGCATCCATTGCTTTTCATTTAAATCGTACGTTTACTCCTCTTTCTAAATCTTTACATTCTAGTATGAGTAAATTGATGACTTCTAATATGATTACTTTTCCTCCTATTCAAACTCTTCTTCCTACTATGATGGTATCAAAATGCTTTGATCCTAGAGCCTTTTGTCAATACCATCATCAGAATGGCCATGATACTGAGAAGTGTTATTCTCTAAAACATAAGGTTCAAGACTTAATTGATTCTAATGCTTTATCTGTTGATAATTTTGATGGTAGTGAGTGTTAGGGTTTTTACTTGCAAGGCCTCTGAAGGATGCTTGAATACTTAGACAACTCTATGACTCCAAAATCCTTTTAACATTCTGACTCAAGCAAGAGAAAAACACTAATTGATGAGGTTTTTGATAACATTGGGGATACCTATTATCACCTCCTTATTTTTTGAGATCCACTGACTCAAGCAGGTTTTACCTATGATTGATTACTGTCTTAACAGTATCTTTAGAGTGGATTATACTTTATGTGTTGAATGCTCTGTTTCAAATGGACATGTATATAACAATACAGATGACTATGACTATTCTGAGAAAAAGCTTGGCAATCCAAATCAATATCTTAATGATAGAAGACATCAACATAACTAGGAATTGCATTCTTCTTTCCTTTTATAACTCTTATGAATCTAGGAGGAATAACATATTTGACTTACTCTTTAAGAAATCAACAAACTTCAACTGTAACCCTTATGAATACAATTGATTCTACAAAATCTTCTGAAAGTGATTGATTTAAATAGTTTTTGAATGCTTGGATGATGATGAATCACTTGACAAATTCTAGACCAGTGCCTATCCTTGGGAAATAGAGTCAAAAGATATAAATCCACAAAGATATATAAACAAGAATACTATAGGATGCATTACAACCTCCATACAACTCAGATAAAGTGCCTTGCAAACTATCCTGTCACTTCTACAATATTGTATCAAATCCTCAATCACTGCAGTACTCTCTGAAACTACTCACAAAGTTTAATTCTCCCCTTAGAAGAAACATGCAAATAATTAGATAGCTACCTAATAGCCAATATGTTTAACATGATATAAAAATTAAACATAAAAGAGTGCATACAATAAGTAAAGAGACAACAACAATGTAGAATAAAGTTGCACTGTATTTTTATTCATATATTCTACTTCAAGTACATATAAAGGCTAAAAGCTCAAAAAACATAGACTGAAATCTAAAAGTCTGTCTTACAATTATATTTCATCCTGCCTTCAATTACCATTTTGATCCTATATATATATATATATATATATATATATCCTTAACCATCTTGGAATCCTTTATTTTAGGATGCAACAAGCTTCAGATGGTTTAAGGAACCTAACCCTAAAAGTACAGAAAAGAAAAAAGAAAAGAATGAAGAAGCGGTGGGAGGACAAAAACAAAGGATAAAAATCTGATACTCTTTGTCCTTCTTGGAATCTGGAGCCTTTGTCTGACAATGTTCAGGATAGCTTCTGGTATTTGCAGCAAGACTAAGTGACTGCAATTACAGGCTAACTTACACTTATCTCCATAAATAGCTAACCTCCCTGTGCTCAATGATCAGGCGCCAAGTGTTCCCCTCTACTCTTCATCAAGGACTTCCTCCTCAATTTTAGGCTTCTTCTTCTTGGGCCTAGTCATCAGGTCCCATGCTGTCACCTCAACATCTTTAGGCGACTTGAAGTTTTGATTGTTCTGTACCTGTGCCTTTTTCCTTTCCCACCTGACATCAGTGATGCTTTTAACGTCCACAGTAAATTTATTGACATTAGTTTCAACTTTGCAAGCTTCATCCAAAATCTTATTGAAGCCTTCTAAATCCAAATCAGATCCTGAAATGAATGCTTCATTACTAGGCATCTTGCTATCAAATTCATTCTTCCAGGCCTCTAAGGCCTTTAGCTGATCATCTTCTCCTTTAAGAGGAGGAACAAATCTGTTGAAATCTGAAGAAAATAGGCTCAGTTTAGCCTCAACTTGGTTCAACTTGCCCTTGAAGAATGACAAGGCCACATTAACCCTTTTAACCTCATCTACTACTTTTGTCACCACCTCAGGTAAATCTGACCTTAAGGGCTGCAAAAAGGAAAGTTTCTCAAATAGTTACACCCTAGGAGACCAATTAAATAAATAAGGGTTCAGAGTAGTAATGTACCCTATTGTCTATGTGTGTAGGGTGGGAAACTTATTATATGCATTGAGGATGACATCTATCTTATCCTTTAATATGTCAATCCTGTGTTGTAAAATGCACCTGAATGCATTTAAGGCTATTTCATTTTTCTTCTCTCCCATGTCATCCTTCTCAACCATCTCTTTTGATTTTTCTTTCTCCTCAATTTTAAAAGGCTATTGTGAAGGACCATACACCACTGAAGGTTTCTCTTCTAATTGCTTCATTAACTCAACAATCACCTAGTTCTATTGGTGTATCTTGATATGGCACATCTCCCAGTCTTTGGCCAAGGCAATGGTCTCTTCTACCAAGATGCTACACTTATCAGAAAAATACTTTGTCTTGTCTTTATTTAAGTGTGCCCAATGAGTCATGATCTGGTAAATCTCTAGATCCCCTATATTCTATACTGACCAGAACATCTAATTGCCCACCATATTCTCCTGGATGTTTACCAATTGGGGTTTCTGATCTTTTGGGCAAAGGCTCCACATGGAAAAAGCTTGAGACTTTGGGCTATACCCAAAACCCTTTATCATGTCTCCCATTTGTACTTCACTTTCCATTTTCAAATCTGGCTGCTTCGTTATCTGATCAATGATAAAAGCTGAGGCCAAGTCCCAGCCCTCAGTAAGCAATATGCCACTTTTTAACACCATCTTCCTGGCCTCATCTGGTGAGAT
This sequence comes from Thuja plicata, assembly GCA_018584345.1. NCBI lineage: Eukaryota > Viridiplantae > Streptophyta > Pinopsida > Cupressales > Cupressaceae > Thuja > Thuja plicata. The sequence goes on along the minus strand of MU214118.1, from coordinate 316,617 downwards.
ATCCTCACTGTCAGGGTCATATGATTGTAAGGCTAATAGAGCCTCATTAGTGACAGTCTCCTCTCCATCAACTTGTAAATGAGCTCTTATTTTCTCCTTCTTATGCCACCTTAAAAAATATTTAAACTCCTCAGTCTTGATGAAATTATCATCACTTAAAAATTGTTGCTGATGTATTAATCTTTCATCAATACATGACTTGAGAGGCAAATCAATATTCTCCTCTTTATCTAGTTGTTGCTTCTTTCCTTGTCTAATTAAATTTCTTAGGTTATGGTCATATAACCTATTCCCAGGAATGAGAGCACTTACTTTATCCTTTTTCTTTTCCTGCCTAACAGTTGAAGGCTGACCTATGTTAACTTTTTTCCTTTTGGCTAAAGGCTCCTCTACATCGTCTGGCTGGGAGACCTCTATTAGGTCAATAATATTTCCCTCTTCTCCCTGCAACTATGGTGCCTCTGCAGCATCTTATTGAGGGTGATCATATGGAGGTGGACGGGCATAGTCACTATCACTACCACTTTCATATCATGGATTTGATCCTATCAAACTAGGGAAAATCAGGGTAGAAGCCTCCAAAAGCCAACCCATTGCTTCTTATTTGCTTTTCAAGATTCAACAACTCCTGAATCCTTGCTCTCCTTGTTCTGATCTCATCTTCATCAAGAAGGTTTCTTGAGGCATCTTCTTCTATACTCTCAAAATGAAAATTTGAATTAGGGATTGTGGGGGTCAAGAGCTTTCTTACTCCTGCCATAAAACCCTCAGGATCAATATATCTATATGAAGCTGCCCCCATTCTGTAGCTCTCCAACCACTTGCTAACTGTGTGAATGGCACCTTTGCCAATAGTAAGATTAAAGATCTTAAACTGCCTAGGTGTTAAGGTCCCCTTCTTGTGTGGCGCAAAATGCTCATTATCTGTTAATAATAGCTGCCAGATGAATTCCATGGTAGAAAATATTGATGGCACATGGCAGGGCAAGATATGGGGTGGATGTATACATCCATATACCCTGATCATGGTAAATTTCTCTTTAAGAAAGAAGTCTCCCTAGTTATGATCTCCCTCCCAATTGTCTACATAATCACAAGGCCTCAATAATTGTAGCACCTTGATTGGGAGCCTGGTCTTGCTGATGCCCATGCTCTGCATTATTGCATATACAATCTATTTCTCAAACGCACAGTAGTCACAATCTTTGGATGTATAGTTCCAAATCCTAACCAAAAACTGAATGGGATTAGGCTTGTCCTGGAAAATCCTCCGAGGATCCAATTTGTTCACATCCATGATCCCAAAATTAAAATTTAAAAGGAGATGCATGAGGATGGAATAGTGGAAGAACCTAGGATCTTTCTCCTTGGGATCCTTCATCTACATCTGTGTTGCTACAAAACCTTCATACATCTTGTCAATTATGTATTGTATGTAATCATAGCTGGTGCTAGAATGCACCTCTTATAATTATAGCACCATCATCAAAACTCCAGCGTTTATCTTCTCAGCTCCTCCATCTATCCCTAGCACTCTACACAAGGCATAGGCGATATACTTAATATAAAAATGTAGGTCCTTGAAGAAATAGGGTGTTGTCCTAGGTATAGGAGTAAGATTGTTCCTAACCTCCTTATGCATGTGTTTCTATAATTGACCCTTAGCAATACAAGGTTTTAACCTATACGTCTCCTCTTGCTTAGTAATATTGATTTTTGTGGACATAGTACTATATAAGCCAAAGGCTTGCATAAATGAGTTTCTGTTCAAAATAAGCAGGGCAGTGCCATAATTTTTCTTAATTGTCTTGGACAGGACATCATAGTGACTTGCAAAACCTAAGAACAAGTCTACATCTATATAGACATCAGGGACAATTAACCTAGCTAGACCACAAGTCCAAGGGTTTGATATTGGAATAGCCTTATCAACATTGTTATAGAAGTAGTTGAAAAGAGAAAAACCTGTTGATCCTAGAGTGTGAGCATCTCTAATCTCATAGTAATCATCTGTAAGCACATTTTCATTTTCCCTTTTGTTCTGTGTAGAACCTGGCAGCAATTTCAGGATTTCATCAGAATAATTCCTCTTCCATTTAGCATCATCATCTATCTCGTCACTTCTCCCACTGGTAGAAGCCACACTGACTGCTCTACTCATCTTTTCTTTATTTCAATCCTCTTTTCTTTACCGATATTGAAGCAAATCTTCTCTCAAGACTCACTTCTCTTCTCTGTGTACTATTCCCAGCAATTCAAAACTTGACAATCAATTGAGTACTCTGCAACTTAACCAATTTCTACTTTCAGCAAACAGAAAACCTAGCACTTCTTCGCTCTGTAACTCTGAATGCAAGATAAGTTAAAAATGAGCCTTCAATCAACTCTTTATGGTAACTATTTCAAGTACACGACTCATCATTTGAAAAATCATCAATTTTGTCTTCAATTTAGCACGCTGCAAAATTAATTGAAAACCTAGTCGTAGTTCATGAGAGTGACAGGAAATCAAATTCATATATGTGTATCTTTAGAAAAATCCTTATAAAATTTGAAGAAAGTGACATGCCTCTATGTGATTAGCTCTCCGTCAGACATCTCAGCTACTCTTTTCACACAGTAATCAATATCCTAGATTGTCATTGGATGCAAAATCATTCATTGTTGTCATGTCAGCAACTGTCACCTTTTCTAAAATTTCATATTTAGCAACTAAGTGACCATGTATTATCTCCTTGTCGCTGACCCAACTTTATAACCCTTAATTCTTCTGGAGACCAAGTGACTGTATTATTTTCTTTTCCTGACTAACCATAGTCCACTTTTGGCGACCATGCGATTGAAGGAATCAAAGTCGCCGGATGAAACACTTAACTCAACGTTTATTCCAAGACCCCGTGACTAGTGGTTATCTTCACCTTTTACTATTATCTCCAAGTCGCTAAATGTTATTTTTATCTATGAGACCCCGTGACTAACCTTGGTCACTCAATCACTGATTACAAGTGTTAGTTGACAATTCTTTTAGAGACTACGCGACAAGCATTGGCTTTTGGTTTTAATTCAGAGACTACGCGACAAACAGTTACCTCCAACTCGTGAGCACTTTTACCTTTAAGCTCTTTTAATCAAAGACTTCGTGACCACCGTTGATCTTTTCATCTTTGCATCTGACATTTCTGCCAAGTCATTGAGTACTCTTTAATACCTTTATATCAATTTAGAGACTACGCGATAACAAAGCACTTTATACTCTATCTCCATATCGCAATATGATCTCATTGTTTTAGTAGACCACGCGACTACCCTTTATCCTTTTACCTTGTTGATACGTGTCCCTTCTAACTATTTATCTCTAAATCATTGAATAGACACTGACTTAGCATCTTAATCCAGTGACTACCCGACTGTCTTTCATTCCAAACTATATGCGGTTTGTCATGAAGTATCAACATCTTTCACTTAACTGTCAACCTTCTTGGAGACTACGTGACAAACATTTAACATATCACTCAACTGCAAGCCAATTTGGAGACTACGTGACTAGTACAATTGCTAAGTCTCATAAACATTTACTAACTACTGGATCATTCACATGACACTGCGACTCATCTGTGGGCCCTTTTGCTAATTTTTGACGTGTTTCTTTAATTGGAGACTTCACGACTGACCGGCTCCGCCAAGTCTCGTAAAACATAAAGAATATTCTATGTCCTTAAGAGACATCTCGACCCTAGTTAATTGCCAAGTCTTGAAACAAAAATGAATATGCTGTTAGGATCAAGCGACTAGGCGACTAAGATAAAAGACACATGACTTAAGTTGTTTCAAAAAGGTAACGCCAAAATTGAAACATGATGAACACTTTAGGGTTTTTCTTATTTTGGTTTAGAGCAGGACCTAGGGTTTTGAGGTTTTGCATTTTTCATATGGATTTTGACCTATAAACCCTAAAAATTTCAAAAGGGATATTTCAAGGAGGAGAGACTTTCGACCTTAGGAAGGAAAATGGATTGAGGATCACAAAATTTTACGGAAACGGACTAGGAGCAAGAATACAACCAATAGTGGCCCTACCTAAGGATTGACTAAACACAGTTTATGGCAAAGAACCACAGAATCTTTGGTTGCAGACCTTTCAAAAAATGAAGAAGAGACCAACTAACCTAAAACAGAAGGGAAACTATTTATAGTATTTACAAACTCAAAGGGAAAGTATTCACAATATGATACATATTTACTTGTGCATTACTTTGATCCTCAATTAAAGAAAGGCTTCAAGAATTTCCCATGCACAGGAAACTCAAAATCTTCTCCCTCCATATTTTTCAATAAATAAGAGTCTTTGCCAAAATTTTCTGAAACAATGAAAGGTCCTAGCCACAAAGACTCAAATTTTTTGTGCTTACCTTTGTCTTCTGATCTTGCATTCCATTGGAGAACTAGGTCACCAGCCTGGAATTTTCTCTTAGTAGCCCTTTTGTCAAATAGGTACTTCATCTTCTGTTGCAACTTTATGTTTTCTCTCTGACTATTTCTCCTTGCTTCATCCAATTCAATTAGTTGTACCATTCTATCTTGCATATTGTTAGGAACATCTAAATTTTCTTGCTGTATAAATTGGCATATTGGTAATAGATTGTTAATTGGCAACCTTGCTTGTAATCCATACACCAACTCAAAAGGAGATTTACCAGTTGCCTTTTTGACTGTTATCCTATTTGCCCAAAGGGCTAATTTCAACTTTGTGTGCCATGTCCTTTTATTTTGTTCCAGAGTCCTTTTCAGTATCTTCAGTATACTCTTATTGCTAGACTCAGCTTGTCCATTAGCCTATGGGTGATATGGGGATGAATATGATATTGTAATCCCATACCTTTCACAGAAACTTGTCATTTCTTTTGATCTAACACTCATGGAATTGTCCATCACTACCTTAATAGGTACACCGAATCTGGTTATAATATTCTCCATGAGAAATTGAGTAACTACCTTTCTTGTTGCTTTCCTTGTAGGGATAGCTTCAATCCACTTTGTAAAGTAATCTGTGGCAACCAATATCCAACTATGTCCTCCACTAGATTTCTCATAAAATTCACCAATAAAGTCAATCCCCCACATAGCAAAAGGAGCTTTAGTACTCATTGGGTTCAGTAACAGAGCACCTGAAAATTTTAGTTTATTGGAAAAAGTTTGACATGGTTCACATTTCCTGACATGTATATAAGTATCATTGAACAAAGTAGGTCAATAATACCCTGCCCTTAAAATCTTATGGGTGGTAGTTTTAGCAGAAAAGTGACCTCCACATTCTCCTTCATGCATTTCAGTCAAAAATTTCTCAGCTTGGTATCTGTCAAGGCATAACAACAGTACACCAGTCTTATCTTTCCAAAACAAGTCACCTTGGATCAGAGTGTACCTTTGAGTTTGCGATTTCAGACTCCTTTTCTGATTTTTAGACAAATGATCAGGACACTTAGCATTTTTGAGAAAAAATACAATATCAATATAGTATGGTTGCCTTTCTATGCTAGTAATGGCTTGGTCATGTATTTCTTTCTGATTTAGCTGTACTAAATCCAGGTTCTCTTCTGTCATGAGCTTTTCCAAGCCTTGTCCTCTTATTAACTTGGT
>MU214118.1:290784-310821 GCA_018584345.1 Thuja plicata | reverse complement strand
GCAAGGACTTACTGTAAAAAGCTATGGGATGTTCAAATCCTTGTTCATCCTTTTGAAGCAGAATAGCAGCAATTGTATGGAATGATGCAAATGAAAACAAAGAGAAAGGCTTAGTATAATCTGGAGATTTCAAAAATGGAGCCTCCTGTATTGTTTTCTTTACTTTTTCAAATGTTCGTTGAGCTTCTTCATTCCAAACAAATTTTGCATCCTTTTTTAATAATTTGACAATGGGTTTAACAATTTCTGCAAAATTTACTATGAATCTTCGGACAAAGTTAATCTTTCCTAAGAAAGATTGAACACCTTTTAAGTTCTTTGGAGCAATCACCTTTTGACTTGACTCTACTCTCTCAGGATCTATTCTTACTCCTTCCCTAGACACTATATGTCCCAGCAAATTCCCCTCTTTGATTGTAAAATGACACTTATTGGGATTTAGTGAGACACCATATTCCAATGCTTTGTTAAAAATCTTACCCAAGTGATCACAATGATCAATAGCCCTTTTAGAATATACAGTTAAGTCATCTTGATAAATAACCATGAATAGATCAATGAATTCTTTGAAAGCAACATCCATAGCCCTCTGAAAAAGTTGCCCCTACATTTATTAATCCAAAAGGCATTCTGATATACACACAAGTTCCCCATGGAGTAGTAAATGTAGTTTTATACTGCTCTGTCTCTTTAACTAAGACCCGGTTATAACCTGAGAAACCATCCATCATAGACAGCAACTCACAACCACTCACCTTATGTAACATTGCTTCCATGTTGGGAAATGAATAGTTATCTTTCAACGAAGCAATATTTAGATTCCTGAAATCCACACACAGTCTGATATCACCATTTTTCTTTCTAACTGGCACCAAATTTGATACCCAAGTCGAATGTCTGATGGGCTGGATTATCCCAGCATCCTTGAGTTTCATCAACTCTTGTTGCATCTTAGGAGCCAACAAGGGGTTGATAGGCCTCTGTTTTACCCTAAATGGTTTCACATTTGATTTCAATATGATTTCATGTTGAAAAAGGTCTTCTCTATATGCTTTCAAGTCCTCATATGACCAAGCAAAGACATGTTTGTATTTTCTCTGTAATTTAATCAAATTTGATCTTATGTGAGAATCTAAACCTTTCCCAATATAAACTATTTGAGGACTACTTTTAGATCCTAAGTTTATTTCTTCTAAATCCTCAATCTTGGCATTGCTTAACTTTGATGAATCATTTTGCTGACTTATAAACAATTCTTCAAGCTCAACCAGACCCCTAGGAATCTGATTAGAACTTAATTGGACAACTTCATTTCCATAGATGTAGTCTTTTCCATCATCATGTTCCAGTAAGGAACTACAATCTATACTTTGGTTTTCATAATGGTCTAAACATTGCATGAACCTCAAAATATCTTGATCATCCTGGAACACCTGCCAGTTGTATATGTTGTCTGGAACAACTGGTCTTGTTTTGACTTCTAGTATTGACACCCCATGTAAGGTCAAATCATCATTTTTTAAAGCAACATTTTCTAAAAAAATAGCCATAATATTTTTTGACGTTTATAACCAACTTATATCAAAGGCATCAAACATTTCAAGTTGATCCCAAATAGCATATTTGTACATTTTCAATCTGTCATTTTTTACAGCATATTCAGATCTGACTTGTGCTACCACTAACTCAGAATCACCATAAACCTTTAAAATTTTTATACCATGTTTGATAGCAATTTCAAGTCCTAAGAATAAAGCCTCATATTCTACAGTATTGTTTGTACATTGGAAGGCTAACAGAAATGAGTACTTATAAGTTGTACCTGATGGAGATATCAACAATACTCCTGCCCCTGATCCTTCTTTAGAGAAAGCGCCATCAAAGTACATCTTCCAAAATCCATCTTCCTACATGATTAATTCTTTGTTCAAAGGATCAGCCTCTTGATCTTGACAATAAAGTTCAATTTTTTGCATCCTGAAATTTTCCATGTCTATGTCAATGCAACAGTTAACATTAGTGTCTTCAAATTTTTCTATCATGTGGGGAGTTCTACTCTCCCTTAAGACCTTAACGTTTTCTCTAGCAATGTTGAAAGTAGCATATGAAAAATCATTTTGTATACTACCTCCCATTTGAGCACTTCATTTTCTTGATAGCAACATGCCATAATGCGGTGGTATGTCAACCACAAGAACATTCATAGTCATTACTACATCAGGGCATACTGCTTGTCTATAAGGCATAGCTTCAATGGTACCAATCATAGGGACCTCTCTAGAATCCATAGCTCTGCATCTCCCATAAGGAGTATCAACTTGTAACGCCATTTCCCTCATGATTTCAACTGGCATAACTATATTAGAGGCTCCTGAATCAATCATACAATTTTTTAGCATCTTATCATTAATTATCAATGAAAGAAAAAATGGGTCAACAAATTTTGGGGAAGAAGTTGCATTCATGAATATTTGAGGAATTTCAGATGTCAACACCTCTACTTCATTTCCCTTGGTAATTGGCCTCTTGGAAACATCCACTGGACTCTAAACCTTTATTGTGGGTACACTGTTTAATAATGACATTACTTTTTCCTTATGTTCTTTAATTCTCATCATTTCAAGAAATGGAACCTTAACTGTCATCTGGGACAAACATTGACCCATATCTACTGGAGTGTATCTCATATCTGAAAATTTTGATTTGTCAATAGTGACATCTTTTTCTTCATTGTGTTCTTTTAGAGCTGACTCTTTTAACTTTTTATTTTCTATCTTTTGAATAGGAACAACTTTTTCTTGTCTTTTCACATCTTCCTCTTGTACAACATTTGGCTCTATGGCTTTTGTAATGATCTTGACCTTATGTTTATTTACATTTTCACTAGGTCCATATTTTTTCTACACATATTTAGTGTCTGTTTTATTTTTCTTTATAAAGACACCTGAGGGTTGGCTACCAACACCACCTACCATCCTGTTCCTTAAGTGGTAATTGCTTCTAGCTTTATTCACTAACTTTGTAGTGATTCTAGCCTTCTCTTCGTCTGAAGCTTTCCTGATGAGTGGAAGGTCTTGGTTGTCTTGGGCATAACATCTTATATCATCATCTATTTCCTAAGTTTCACTATCAAATAAGATCTGTTGATGATGATTCTCCATCCTTCTTTGTGAAACATAATAATCACGATTTTCCTCTTCATTGTCTATGTCCATATCATGGCATGAATAAGTGTTGGTCATACTATGATCACACTGTTCACTATCATCATTCCCCTGTTCTTCACTTACTCTTAAGTCTAAAGAAACAATACAAAAATCAGGGTTATGAGGGGCCTCACATGCTTCACACCAAGTATCATCATTGCAGAAATGAATAGAATTTTTGTGAAGAGGGCTTGGAGTTCTGTTGTCTATCTTATATTTTCTAAGTATAGTAACAGGCTTCCCATCCTTGAACTGAGTTCCATAAGGATGGTTTTGCATTCTATTTTGAGGATTGTATGTAGCATTATAAGAAGGTCTATTTTTTTGGGGAGCTTTATATTCTTTATACTCTGGTTCTTTCAAATTGCTCCTACTAAACCTTGAGTCATCCCTCCTATTCAATTTACCAAATACTCTTCTATTCATTTCAATATTGACTACTATTTTATAAGCATCAGTAAGAGTTCTAGGGTTTTTATCTGTAAGACCATATCCCATTTTAGAATCAAAGGCATTCAAACAAGTTGCTAGACATACCTCTTCATCCAGCCTTATCTTCTGAAATAGCTTGTGCATAGCTCTCTAAAATCTTGTATTAAACTCTGTGACTTCTTCATTATAATTCTTTTTAATATTATTGAACTCATTCAATAAAAAGCCTTTATTTGTTTTGTCTCCATATTGATCTTTAAACAATTCAATCAACTCATCCATAGAAACAAAAGATCCATTAGATAGGCTTCTAAACCATTCTCTTGCATCTTAACCTAAGGACTAAACAAATAATTTCATCAATACATCTTCATGAATCAACAAAATCAATGAATTTTCTTAGATGTGTTTCACAAGATATAACATTATTACCTGCAAACTTAGGGAGTTTTTCTCCTATATCACCGACATCTTTAGGAAAAGCATTAGGATATCCAGGGATACCAACAAAATTAAATTTTTTGTACCTTTCAATGTGCAATGGTTTCCTTTGAAAGCTATCATCCTCTTTAGCAGTAGTGGCCCTTGTTTTAGAAGCAGTAACATTCTCTGGGCCAACATAAGCATATTTTGAAGATTGTAAAAAATCCATCTTCTTCTTCATTTCAACAGTAGAAGCCTCCATTTGTGCCTTTTCCAACATTTTTTCCATAGTTTCTTTTTCAATTCTCAATTTTTCCAAATCAATGTCCAACTTGGACATTTGCTCGGTTAAAGGCTTGTGAAACTTAGGTTCTTCATTCCTACTTTCACTCATCTTTTGCTTTCCTTTATCCTTTTGTGAAATAGGAGCCTTATGAGTGACTGATATTTCTTGGTCCATCTGAGACCTCTCTGTATCTTTTATACTTTGATGATTTGAAGATTTTCTTCTATTCTTATCAACATTTTTAGGATCAATCTTTTTCTTTCTTATTTCTCTCTCTTTCTTCATTTGTTGAACCAGGGCAAGATGTTTCAAGATGAACTTCTCTTCATTTGCCAGCATATCAGAGGGAGCATCTTCTGAATCTGAACTAGACATACTAGTCTCTTGTCTCTCATTTGAAGTAGAGGTGACTGTGGGTGTTTCTAGTAACCTTTCAACCACTTCTTCATACTCTGAAGTATTTCCATCATGAGACTGCTGACTTGCATTCATTTCTCTCCTAACATTACCCTCTTTACCTCTTGGAGGGGTCTCATCCATGTTAACTAGATTTCTCTTTTTTCTCCAAGACATCTCCATCCTTGAGGATGATGGGAGTCCACCATATAATATTTTCTCAGTGTCTGTTCTCATCCTTGACCTAGTATTCATTCTGTAAGATATTCACTCGATTTGCACTAATCTCAGAGATTTTCTTTTAGATTCGACACCCAATAACTTGGTATAAATGAATAATTATCAAAGGATAATCCAACAACAACCACTAGAAACAAACAAAATCTTTCTTTGGTATTCTATGAATATTTGTCTGCAACCAGATTCTGGGATAACTTTCTAAATATGCTCTTAAAAAACTCCCCAACAGAGTCGCCAATTTTTTAGGGTTTTTACTTGCAAGGCCTTTGAAGGATGCTTGAATACTTAGACAACTCTATGACTCCCAATTCCTTTTAACATTCTGACTCAAGCAAGAGAAAAACACTAATTGATGAGGTTTTTGATAACATTGGGGATACCTATTATCACCTCCTTCTTTTTTGAAATCCACTGACTCAGGCAAGTTTTACCTATGACTGATTACTATCTTAACAATATCTTTAGAGTGGATTATACTTTATGTGCTGAATGCTCTATTTCAAATGGACATGTATATAACAATATAGATGACTGTGGCTACTCTGAGAAAAAGCTTGGCAATCAAAATCAATATCCTAATGATAGCAGACAACAACATAACTAGGAATTGCATTCTTCTTTCCTTTTATAACTCTTATGAATCTAGGAGGAATAACCTATTTAACTTACTCTTTAAGAAATCAAAAAAATTCAACTGTAACCCTTAGGAATACAATTGATTCTACAAAATATTCTAAAAGTGATTGATTTAAATAGTTTTTGAATGCTTGGATGATGATGAATCACTTGACAAATTCTAGACCAGTGCCCATCCTTGGGCAATAGAGTCAAAAGATATAAATCCACAAAGATATATAAACAAGAATACTGTAGGATGCCTTACAACCTACATACAACTTAGATAAAGTGCCTTGCAAACTATCCTGTCACTTCTACAATATTGTATCAAATCCTCAATCACTGCAGTACTCTCTGAAACTACTCACAAAGTTTAATTTTCCCCTTAGAAGAAACTTGCAGATAATTAGATAGCTACCTAATAGCCAATATGTTTAACATGCCTTACAAATTAAACATAAAAGAGTGCATACAATAAGTAAAGAGACAACAACAATGTAGAATAAAGTTGCACTGTATTTTTATTCATATCTGCTTCAAGTACATATAAAGGCTAAAAGCTCAAAAAACACAAACTGAAATCTAAAAGTCTGTCTTACAATTATATTTCATCCTTCCTTCAATTACCATTTTGATCCTATATATATCCTTAACCATCTTGGAATCCTTTATTTTAGGATGCAACAAGCTTCAGATGGTTTAAGGAACCTAACCCTAAAAGTACAGAAAAGACAAAAGAAAAGAATGAAGAAGCGGTGGGAGGACAAAAACAAAGGATAAAAATATGATACTCTTTGTCCTTCTCAGAATCTGGCACCTTTGTCTAACAATGTTCAGGATAGATTTTGGTATTTACAGCAAGACTAAGTGACTGCCATTATAGGCTAACTTACACTTATCTCCATAAATAGCTAACCTCCATGTGCTCAATGATCAGGCACCAAGTGTTCCCCTCTACTCTTCATCAAGGACTTCCTCCTCAATTTTAGGCTTCTTCTTCTTAGGCCTAGTCATTAGGTCCCATGCTGTCACCTCATCATCTATAGGCCACTTGAAGTTCTAAGTGTTCTATACCTATGCCTTTTGCCTTTCCCACCTAACATCAGTGATGCTTTTAACCTCCACTAGAAATTTATTGATGTCAGTTTCAGCTTTCAAAGCCTCATCCAAAATCCTATTAAAGCCTTCTAAATCCAAATCAGATCCTGAAATGAATGCTTCATTACTAGGCATCTTGTTGTCAAATTCATTCTTCCAGGCCTCTAAGGCCTTTACCTAATCATCTTCTCCTTTAAGGGGAGGAACAAATCTATTGAAATCTAAAGAAAATAGGGTCAGTTTAGCCTCAACTTGGTTCAAATTTCCCTTGAAGAATGACAAGGCCACATTAACCCTTTTAACCTCATCTACTACTCCTATCACTACCTCAGGTAAATCTGACCTTAGGGGCTGTAAAAAGGAAATTTTCTCAAATAGTTGCTCCCTAGGAGACCAATTAAATAAATGAGGGTTCAGAGTAGTAATGTACCCTGTTGTCTATGTGTGTAGGGTGGGAAAATTATTATATGCATTGAGGATGACATCTATTTTATCCTTTATTATGTCAATCCTGTGTTGTAAAATGCACCTGAATGCATTTAAGGATATTTCATTTTTTTTCTCTCCCATGTCATCCTTCTCAACCATCTCTTTTGATTTTTCTTTCTCCTCAATTTGCAAAGGCTATTGTGAAGGAACATACACCACTACAGGTTTCTCTTCTAATTGCTTCATTAACTCAACAATCACCTGGTTCTGTTGGTGTATCTTGATATGGCACATCTCTCGGTCTTTGGCCAAGGCACTGATCTCTTCTACCAAGATGCTACACTTATCAGACAATTGCTTTGTCTTGTCTTCAATTAAGTGTGCCCAATGAGTCATGATCTGGGAAATCTCTAGATCCCCTATATTCTATACTGACCAAACCATCTGATTGCCCACCATATTCTCCTGGATGTTTACCAATTGGGGTTTTTGATCTTTTGGGCAAAGGCTCCACATCGAAAAAGCTTGAGACTTTGGACTATACCCAAAACCCTTTATCATGTCTCCCATTTGTACTTCACTTTCCACTTTCAAATCTGGTTGCTTCCTTATCTGATCAATGATAAAAGCTGAGGCCAAGTCCCAGCCCTCAGCAAGCAATATGCCACTTTTTAACACCATCTGCCTGGCCTCATCTGGTGAGATATCCTCACTGTCAGGGTCATATGATTGTAAGGCTAATAGAGCCCCATTAGTGACAGTCTCCTCTCCATCAAATTTTAATTGAGCTCTTATTTTCTCCTTCTTATGCCACCTTAAAAAATATTTAAACTCCTCAGTCTTGATGAAATTATCATCACTTAAAAATTGTTGCTGATGTATTAATCTTTCATCAATACATGACTTGAGAGGCAACTCAATATTGTCCTCTTCATCTAGTTGTTTCTTCTTTCCTTGTCTAATTAACTTTCTTAGGTTATGGTCATATAACCTATTCCCAGGAATGAGAGCACTTACTTTATCCTTTTTCTTTTCCTGCCTAACAGTTGAAGGTTGACCTATGTCAACTTTTTTCCTTTTGGCTAAAGGCTCCTCTACATCTTCTGGTTGGGAGACCTTTGTTAGGTCAATAATATGGCCCTCTTCTCCCAGCAACTATCGTTCCTCTGCAACATCTTGTTGAAGTTGATCATATTGAGGTGGACAGGCATAGTCACTATCACTACCACTTTCATTTTCTGATTCTGAATGATCAGGCTCCTGAGCTCCTTTTTTATCTATCACATTATCAAGTTGTTCACAAAGCACATAGAAATTATCAATCATGGCTTTGATCCTATCAAAATAGGGAAAATTAGGGTAGAAGCCTCCAAAAGCCAACCCATTTCTTCTTATTTTCTTTTCAAGATTCAGCAATTGCTGAATCCTTGCTCTCCTTGTTCTGATATCATCTTCATCAAGAAGGTTTCTTGATGCATCTTCTTCTATACACTCACAATGAACATTTGAATTAGGGATTGTGGGGGTCAAGAGCTTTCTTACTCCTGCCATGAAACCCTCAGGATCAATATATCTATATGAGGCTACCCCCATTATGTAGCTCTCCAACCACTTGCTAACTATGTCAATGGCACCTTTGACAATAGTAAAATTAAAGATCTTAAACTTCCTAGGGGTTAAGGTCCCCTTCCTATGTGTCACAAAATGCTCATTATCTGTTAATAATAGCTGCTAGATGAATTCGATGGTAGCAACTCTTGATGGCACATGGTAGGGCAAGATATGGGGTGGATGTATACATCCATATACCTTGATCATGGTAAAGTTCTCTTTAAGAAAGAAGTCTCCCCAGTTATGATCTCCCTCCCATTTCTCTACATAATCACAAGGCCTCAATAATTTTAGCACCTTGATTGGGAGCCTGGTCTTGCTGATGCCCATGCTGGGCATTATTGGATACACAATCCAGTTCTCAAATGCACAATAGTCACAATGTTTGGATGTATAGTTCCAAATCCTAACCCAAAACTGAATGGGATTAGGCATGTCCTAGAAAATCCTCTGAGGATCCAAGTGATTCACATCCATGATCTTGAAATTAAGATGTAAAAGGAGATGCATGAGGATGGAATAGTGGAAGAACCTAGGTTCTTTCTCCTTGGGATCCTTCATCTTCTTCTGTGTTGCTACAAAACCTTCATGCATCTTGTCAATGATGTATTGTATGTAATCATAGCTGGTGCTAGAATGCACCTCTTGTAAGTCCAACACCATCATCAAAACTCCAGTGTTTATCTTCTTAGCTCCTCCATCTATCCCTAGCACTCTACATGGGGCATAGGTGATATACTTAATATAAAAATGCAGGTCCTTGAAGCAATAGGGTGCTGTCCCAGGTATAGGAGTAAGATGGTTCCTAACCTCCTTATGCATGTGTTTCTGTAATTGACCCCTATCAATACCAATTTTTAACCTATACCTCTCCTCTTTCTTAGTAATATTGATTTTTATGGACATAGTACTGTATAAGCCAAAGGCTTGCATAAATGAGTTTTTGTTCAAAATAAGTAGGGAAGTGCCATCATTTTACTTAATTGTCTTGGATAGGACATCATAGTGACTTGCAAAACCTAAGAACAAGTCTACATCTATATAGACATCAGGGACAATTAACCTAGTTAGACCACAAGTCCAAGGTTTTGATATTGGAATAGCCTTATCAAAATTATTATAGAAGTAGTTGAAAAGAGAAAAACCTGTTGATCCTGGAGTGTGAGCATCTCTGATCTTGCAGTAATCATTTGTAAGCACATTTGCATTTGCCCTTTTGTTCTATGTAGAACCTGGAAGCAATTTTAGGAATTCATCAGAATAATTCCTCTTCCCTTTAGCATCATCATCTATCTCGTCGCTTCTCCCACTGGTAGAAGCCACACTGATTTCTCTACTCATCTTTTCTTTGTTTCAATCCTCTTTTCTTTACCACTATTGAAGCATATCTTCTCTCAAGACTCACTTCTCTTCTCTGTGTACTATTCCCAGCAATTCAAAACTTGACAATCAATTGAGTACTCTGCAACTTAACCAATTTCTACATTCAGCAAACAAAAAACTTAGCACTTCTTCACTCTGTAACTCTGAATGCAAGATAAGTTAAAAATGAGCCTTCAATCAACTCTTTATGGTAACTGTTTCAAGTACAGGACTCATCATTTAAAAAATCATCAATTTTGTCTTCAATTTAGCACGCTGTGAAATTAATTGAAAACCTAGCCGTAGTTCATGAGAGTGACAGGAAATCAAATTCATATATGTGTATCTTCATAAAAATCCTTATAAAATTTGAAGAAGGTGACATGCCTCTATGTGATTGGCTCTCCGTTAGACATCTCAGCTATGCTTTTCACATAGTAATCAATATCCTTGATTGTCATTGGATGTAAAATCATTCATTGTTGTCATGTCAGCAACTGCCGCCTTTTCTATAATTTCATATTGAGTGACTACGCGATCGTGTATTGTCTCCTTGTTGCTGACCCAACTTCATAACCCTTAATTCTTCTGGAGACCAAGCGACTGTATTGTTTTCTTTTCCTAACTAACCATAGTCCACTTCTGGCGACCATGTGACTGAAGGAATCAAAGTCACCAGATCAAACACTTAACTCAAAGTTTATTCAGAGACCCCACGACTAGTGGTTATCTTCACCTTTTACTGTTTTCTCCAAGTTGCTAAATGTTATTTTTCTCTACGAGACCCCGCGACTAACCTTGGTCGCTCAATCGCTGATTACAAATGTTAGTTGACAATTCTTTCAGAGACTACGCGACAAGCATTGGCTTTTGGTTTTAATTCAGAGATTATGTGACAAACAGTTATCTCCAATTCGCGAGCACATTTACCTTTAAGCTCTTTTAATCAGAGACTTCGCGACCACCATTGATCTTTTCATCTTTGCATCTGACAGTTCTGCCAAGTCACTGAGTACTCTTTAATACCTTTATATCAATTTAGAGACTACGCAACAACAAAGCACTTTATACTTTGTCTCCATATCGCCATATGATCTCATTTTTTTAGGAGACCATGCAACTAACCTTTATCCTTTTATCTTGTGGACATGTGTCCCTTCTAACTATTTTTCTCTGAATCACTGAATAGACACTGACTTAGCATCTTAATTCAGCGACTACCCGACTGTCTTTCATTCCAAACTGTATGTGGTTTGTCGCGAAGTCTCAACATCTTTCACTTAACTGTCAACCTTCTTGGAGACTACGTGACTTACATTTAACATATCACTCAACTACAAGCCAATTCAGAGATTACGCGACTAGTACAATCGTTAAGTCTCATAAACATTTACTAACTACTGGATCATTCACGCGACACTGTGACTCATCTATGGGGCCTTTTTCTAATTGCTGATGTGTTTCTTTAATTGGAGACTTCACGACTGAAGGGCTCCGCCAAGTCTCATAAAACATAAAGAATATTCTATGTCCTTAAGAGACATCCTGACACTAGTTAATCGCCAAGTCTCAAAACAAAAAGGAATATGCTGTTAGGATCAAGCGACTAGGCGACTAAGATAAAAGACACATGACTTAAGTTGTTTCAAAAAGGTAACACCAAAATAGAAACATGATTAACACTTTAGGGTTTTTCTCATTTTGGCTTAGAGCAGGACCTAGGTTTTTGAGGTTTTGCATTTTTCATATGGATTTTGACCTAAAAAACCTAAAAATTTCAAAAGGGATATTTCAAGGACGAGAGACTTCCAACCTTAGGAAGGAAAAGGGCATGAGGATCAAAAAATTTTAGGGAAACTGACCAGGAGCAGGAATACAACCAATAGTGGGAACAAATCTATCTCTCCTCCAAATCAAAACCTTCAAATCTATACAAACCCTTTTCCTACACATGATACTAATACCATTATTCAGCCATCTTCTGTGGATATTGTTTATGATTCAAAGATTGATGATCTCAATCATTTTGTTAACCATGTGGAGAATGTTGTTTTGTATCAACCTGTATCTCCACCCCTGCCTCAATCTCAACCTCTTATTCAAGTTCCTCAATCTCAACCTCAACTTCAAGTTCAACCTCAACCTAAACAGAAACCTCAGTCTAAACCTTCAAAATAACCTAAGGATAAAAGACCTCGGGAACTAACGATCACCTTTGATGATTTTGAGACCTTTAAAGATCTTGATGGTCCCCTCTACATTTATGCTAGGATTGCTAAGATACCTACACGTGGTTTTCTTGTTGGTCCTACTTCCTTAGTCAATTTCATCACTGAAGAAAATCTTTTTATGAAGAAATTACAATGTGATTATTATGATATATCTGATGTGTGAATCCAAACTTGTAATGGTTTTCTCTATCCATCATTTGGTTCTATTACCTTACCTGCTGAACTTTGTGGTAAAGTTGTTGACACTACCTTCATTGTTGTCCCTACTTTTGATCAATTTCAAGTTAAGCTTGGTTTGCCTTGGTTGACTGCCATGCATATCATTGCTTCTCCTACCCACAAGTGTATTAAGTTCATTCATGATGAAGAGGTGAAAGCTATTAATCATAGTTTATATCAACCTTCTAGGCCTAGGGATTGTGCTACCCTTGACTTATTTTGGCCTTCATTACCTAATTCATGTCCTTCTCTACCTGATAACCTTTTTCACTCATATCAAGCCTATAAACATTGCAAGATTCTTGAGTTAAGCATTCCTCGGATGGATCTTAATCGTGGTCTTTTACCTACACCTTCGATACCTCCTTTATCCATTACTTCTAGTTCTATTTATAAAACTCCTAGTATCACTTTTCAGCCTACTGAGAGTCCTACTAATCCTCCTACAGAACCAGTGAAGGAACTGGTTGTTTTTCCTCCTAGTTCTCACCATATTTCAAACAAGACAAAATGTAAAAAATCTGCCAATGAACATCGTAAGAAGCATCGGGATCATGCTAGGGCTCGTCCATCTATTCTTTGAAATTCTTTACCTTCTTTTGACCAGCCTATGCCTGATGTGTTGGAGGAAGTTAATGTTCATAATGATGTTAAGATGAATAACTATGATGATTCTATTCACATCTTAGATTCCATTTTGATTAATCTTGATGAAGAGGATACTCTTGATGATCCTATTGATGCTAATGATGAATATGAGACTATTGATCTTGATACCAATTTACCTCATATTCTTTGCACACAATTGATAACTACACCTAGTATCAAACATTGTGATTCTCGAGAGTATCCTTGTTTGGAACTGTCTATTATTCTTACTTTCTTGGATATAGTCCCTCTTGCGAGTTTTCCACCTTCCCTAAATGATATAAACCAAGATGGGGAGATTAGGTGATGCACTTGATTGTCTTATCCTCCATGGTATCCTTTTATGTGTTTTCCTATTGTATTGTGCCTCTCATGTAATCTATTTGCTAAATTTTTGTTAGATTCTTTTATACGACCCTTGTTACTTTGTTGGTACAAGGTGATAAAGTAATCAAACCTATCGTACAATTCCTCTATATGTTTCTCTATTCTTCTATATGTTGTTTTCATGTTATGGTGTACCTATTCTTATATTGTTCGTAAATTTTTTCCTTGTGTAGTCTGCTTAGATTTGCAACATGGCAGCATAGATTCTTTTTGGTCTCCATTTTGTGGTCCAAAAAGACTCTTCTTCGTAACTCTTGTGTTTTCTTTCCTCCATTATGATTGTAGTTCTACTTTCTTTGGGGAATGATGTCAATTAATTTACAATAATATCATATCTATATATACATATTATCTTATGATCATACTGACCCCACGGTAGGTAGATCCCTTATGTGTTCTCTGTATGTTTATGTGGTATTTCCCTTGATTTGTCTTTGCTTGGGACATCTCGTAGTGGAAACATAATCAGTCGAGTTGTTTATGTTTTCGTTAAAGCCATTGCTCCTGTTAAAGTGTTAGCAATGCCTTTAATGTGGGGGCATACACTCTACTCACCTTTTGCACACACGCACTTTCAAAATATTTTCAAAACTTAAAATTTTTCTCCCTTTATGGATTAGAGACTAATCCTTAAAGCATGGATTTTTACCTTATAGGATCTCTTGATCCCTCAAGTTTCAATTTACAATGTTTTGATCCCTTAAGGATAGAAGGTGTCCTTAAGACTGGATCTTTCTATGTTTTGACTTTTCTCTTTTGGAGTAGAATATTTCTAAGAGTAAAACCTTGATGGGTTGACTAGTGAGTAGCCACATTCACTAGGCAGTTCACCTCCATCTTTCTAGTTACACTTTTTCCTTGTGTCATTCATAATGGGACATAGGTTCTCATTGGGTGAGATGATCACACCCTCTCTCTCTTTCTCTTTGACTGGTGATGTCTCTCTTATCATGATCTTAGGGTTGATAAAGACTAAGTCCTTAGGAGCTTGAGGATTCCTTTGTCCCTTTTGATTTCAATAAGATTATCTTTTCTTATGATTTCCTTTACCAAGAGTTTGCATTGAGTCCATGCTCTTGCTAAAGTGGGGCCTAAATGTATAGTCAGAAAATGGAAGCACTTCCATTTTGGACTGGTTTATCCCTCCAAGTAAGTGTTTTGGGGTCATGTCAAGCACCTTGAATGGGTCTTTGACTTGGATCTGGCTTTTCCCCTTGTTCTTCCCCATTTTCCACTTCTCTCTGGCCTATTTCTAGCACCTTGATCTGCAAATCTAAGTTCCTTGACCTCAGGGTCAAGGTCGACCTTCTAGGTCAAGATCGACCTCGACCCTGACTTAGGTCAAGATTGACCTTGACCCTGACCTAGGTTAGATTTGACCTCGACCCTGATCCAGGGTCCAATTTTTATGTTTTAAGAGTTTCCAGATGTCGGGCTTCAGAAAAA
Source organism: Thuja plicata (assembly GCA_018584345.1). Classification (NCBI taxonomy): domain Eukaryota; kingdom Viridiplantae; phylum Streptophyta; class Pinopsida; order Cupressales; family Cupressaceae; genus Thuja; species Thuja plicata. The sequence continues at coordinate 295,789 of MU214118.1, read as the reverse complement.
TTTAATTCCCGCTTTCGGGTCAGCTGTTTTGGTCTTCAAGGAAACGACTCTTGAAATTATATTTAATATAGGTCCACTTCTATGGTATAGGTATAATTGGAATTTAATTCTCCTATGTAGGACTCTCTAGAAAATTGTTCCCTAGATTTGTATATAAGGAAGCTTTCTCCTCTCGTTTTCTCTAACCATCTAAGACTTGGAAAATTATCTAAGCAAGAAGGAGAACTACCAAAGAAGAAATTTCATCCATCCAAACTCTATGCATGATCTATTGAAGTAGTCATCTACACTCAAGCATTAAAATACATTCAATTCATCAAGGGGATCCATTGGTAGCCATTGAAGGATTCAAGCTCTATGGAGCCCTTTTGTTGAAGATTTCTCCATCCACATCCATGCAAGCCTCTTCCTATTCCAAGATCCATTCAGGATAGGTGTTGAAGATCTAAAAAAAATTGATTTGAGACATCCTACATCCTACATTCTACATTCATTTGGCACATACATACTTTTGGATCCAAGGATTTGAATCCTCCACAAGGGTTTCTATACAACCAAGGTGAATTGGTTTATTTACTTTATTTATTTATGCAATATCAATTATACTTTAAGGTAATTCCAAAACTAGGGTTTGAGCAAGGAAAAACCCTCCCCCACAACAAACAAAACTATTTTTCTTGTAGGTACAGGTAAAAGACAGTGAATCTAAGAGTAGATTCGGATACCCTTATCGGCCAACTTTCGGGATCCACGAATAGAATTTCTGTCCGAGCAGTGCAGGTTGAAGTCAACACTCTGGGGTACAATTGCACCCTCGCAAAGAGGTGAAGGTCAACTTGACTCAGAAAAGGAAAATATTTATGGGCTTTGTCCGTCTCTGCGTTTCTGTTCCAGATCCGGTTGCAAAATTTCCCAAAACTCAACACAGACATCAAAAAATAGGCTTTTCCAGATCTTCTATATTTCAAGGTTAGTATTTGTCTTTAATTCATTTCAATTAAGGTCTCAATAAATTCCATTGGATACTCTTCATCCATTATTCAGGATTGTAAGGCTTTCTTCTTCATTCTTATTTCCGATCGATTGATGCATTTGTGTATTAACTATTTTCATATGGTTGATCAAAGTGAATCTTTCCTTTGTGAAATTTGGGGCTAGGAAGGGAATCTTATCTTCTCCTCAATACTATCAAAATCAACATCATTTTATCCTTTATAATATATATACACCCATAACATCCCCCCTTTTTATCCATTATATTTTATCCTTTACAATATATATACACCCATAACACCCCCCCCCTTTTTATTCATTACAAACTGATGATCATATTTTGCCATTAGTATACAAAGGATACAATTTTTGAGCCATCAATAACATGATCACCGAAAGACAAGTTTATAGTGCAACCCGACACAACAGTTTACATAGGTCACCAAAACTAGTTTTCATCAACAGAATAGGTTACACTGTAAACTGACAACACAACCTACAGAGTAACCTAACAGAGCAGTCAACAGTGTAAACTAACAGACAAGTTCATAGAGGAACCTGACAGAAAATTTCACAGTGAACACCGATAGTCAATCTACAGAGAAAACCGAGAAGCAGAATGTCTACAGAGACATCATCAAGGAAAGACTATAGAGAAACCCAAGCACCAATCTACCGAGAGACAGTTTTATTATGATAAATGTGGATCTGAGTTACACGTCAGATAAAACACTTAAGTTTTATATTTAGCTTTAAAGCTTATCTTTAAAACCATTTTTTGAGGGACAAGTAAAGAAAATTTAATAGTTGTAACCAGTCTAACTGATTGTAAACATGCAAACTAGGAGATCAAGGTCAAGTTGGAAACTTTTGATCATAGAGTTTTCAGAGTTAGGTGTGAAACCTATTTAGGTCAATTGATTGTATAAATAGATGTGAAACCAATCAGAACAAGATGATGTGATGATGATTGTAGCCGCAGAGACATCTATGGATCAGATACAAAGTTTTATGCAAAAGGACCGCAAAAGATGAAATCAGTTAAAAAGAACAAGATTCAAGGCTACTGAGAAAAACAAAGGTATTAATCAATCACTATAGGTGATACATCATATTGTGAACTTAAAGGATCTATACTCAAAAATTTAGAATTGCATTTTATCAGGTCAATAAGTATTTTTGACTACATTCTAACAAGTGTAGCAAATAGAAGAAATCCTATAAGAAGGTGGGTTTAACAATCCTTTTTTAAATCTCTTAACAGAGTGCATGCTAAACAGTGTTGCTAAATCTCTCAATAGAGTAGAACTTAACTAGTCTAAACGTGTTACTCCTAACAGGGTAATATCATTAGAAGTGATCAAACTTGTGTGCCTTAACTGACACCTTCCATTCTGCAGATAGTGAAGCTTTTTGGGTTTCATCCCCACCACAGTTTTTACCTTTTAACAGGGGTTTTCTGCATTACCAAATCTTGTTTCATGTGTCATTACATTTCATGAATGTTTACATGCAAACTAAGTTTATGATTTGATATTACATGCACAAAGATATAATAGCACATATGGTCAGTAATACAAGGAATTGATTACTAAAGGATTAAGGGTTAAGTGATAAAAGTTTTAAGAGTACTGATTCACCCCTCCCCTCTCATTCCACACCATTCCTCTCAGTCCACACCATTCCATTATACCAACAATTGGTATCAGAGCTAGATCTCTTATTTGGAAAAGATTAAATCATTTGAGAGAAAAGATCATACAATGAAAGGTATAAGCTAGACAAGAATATTGAGAATCAAAAGTTACAGATACAGATCTTCTATGAGAAATACAAAGAAGCTAGAATCACGATGAGAGAGCTACTAGATGAAATAAAGGTTGTGGTATCTCGTTGTAATGAAACAGACTATCATGAAGAAGAGATACCTGATTTGTTTGAGTCAATAGGATCTACACCTAGCAATACATCAGACACATCTGATGGAAGCATTACAAGTCTGAATGAAATCAATCAACATCTGGCTGGAAAAGTGAAAACACTGCAAATCAGTCAAGAGACACATATGGTAAGGATGATTGAGGTTATGAATAATGCTAGACAAGATGAGCAAGAAATAACACTAGCTATGGATGACAGGAGAAAGATCACTGAAAAGCTACAAGAGAGAGAGAGAGAGAGAGAGAGAGAGAGAGAGAGAGAGAGAGAGAGAGAGACTTACTAAAAATTATCATGAGATCACCAATCAAATTGTTCTTATGAGTCAAGAGGAAAACTGAGTAAACATAGAACTCAATGGGAAATTGGAAGCTATTGGTGAGCTAAGAGAACAAAATGAAAAACTGAAGCATGAAGTAAGGATTCGGCAACAACCTAATGATATGATCAAGAGAGATGAAGAAAGTATAAAAAGAATGGATGATTTTCTGGATGGAAAAAAGAAGATTCAACAACAATACCGGTGTAGGGTATACTAAGCAAGGAGAATCATCATACCAAGTTGATCAAAAAGATGTATACACAAATCCAAGACCAAGGAAGCAATCATGCAACCACTATGGAAAACCAAGCCACATATCAAATGTTTGCAAGAGCAAAGCTAGAGGTATTCCTAAATCCACATCTACATTCATAGGAAATTGTTATAACTGTAACAAGAAAGGACACAAAGCATATGAATGCAGATCTAAGGTGAATCAACCAAAGAAGGTGAAATACATGGAAAAATATTGTCCTACTTGCAAAATGCATGGGCACACATCTCTTGAATGTAGGAAAAAGAAAAAGAAAGCATGGAAGCCAAAAGAACAAGAAAATGCTTATCAACCGAAAAGAGTCAGTAACTCATATGTTTGGGATTACAAGACATGGAAAAATTGCACAACATGTGATAGATATGAACACATAGGTGCAAAATGCATGATAAAATGGATAAGATGGTCTAGAAGTTGGACTAACCTAGGAATGGCATGCTTACACTGTCCTAGGGTCGGTCATCTAAGCAAGGACTCCAGAGATTGAGTGACAGAGACAAGCACTTTTTCCAATGTAAATACCATTGAAGATATCAGGAAGATGAGAAACAAAATGTGGAGGAAAGCTACAAATACTAATAATGTTGGACCAAGAAATACAATTGGTGACACCTTATCAAATGCATCTGGTGAGATCACCACTCCCACTTGAGCAGAACAAGTAAGTATGGAACTACACTATACCAAGTTATATTTTACACTAGTTATATTATACATTGATAAAATTCCAAACTAGCATGAATAAAGATGCACTATGGTATTATTTGTTATGAATTTGTGAATGCAATCACGTCAGTCAATGCATACTGAGAATCATCGGTCAACATACAAAAGCTAAGTTGTTAATGTAAACTGAGCATCGTCGGTAATCATGTAAAAAGACAATGTAGTCTTTGATACATACCGAGCAGCGTCGGTAAAAATGTGAAAGGTCAATTGAATTGACACTTACCCCGAGCATCGCATTCTCACTGAGAATGAAGTTAGCATGTTCCTCGAGTGACTTTGTCTTTAAATACCGAGAAGTGGGTAAAGAATTAATTACACCACTTAGGGCATTGTCTATAAAAAGGTGATAGAAAAGATCATTCATTCACAAAGTGATTAACAACAAAGAGTAGAGTGAAGAGAAGAGAATAGAGCGAAGAACAACGACCAGATTGCAGAACGATTCACAAGCATATTCACGACATTCAGATAGATCAACAACTACTACAACAGATCAAGTGAGTGCCTAAGACTCACCGAGCTCACAATTTTTTTTACGAGAAAAGCCCTAATTTCCAAAACCAATGGAAACCACATCTCATGTTTCCAAGATCAAGAATGCCAAAGATAAAAAGTTCAACCTAATTGATGCAGGAGCATCCTGGGTGTAAGAGCAATCTTGCATCACCCAAAAATATTTCTGTTTTTATATTCAATAAGGGCTATTTTGTGCAGAGCTGCTATTTATGGAAAGTTACTATTTTTTGGTA
>MU214118.1:259957-275130 GCA_018584345.1 Thuja plicata | reverse complement strand
TGACATGTGTCTTTCCCTTCCACCTTCTTCTCCTCTATGTCAATGTAGGAGGAACATCCTCCCTATTCTTCCTCTCACATTCTAACTACATCCCTCTTTCTCTCAACCCCTTCAACCAAGTCAATAGTAGCCCTAGGATCTTCCACCTTTCATTATCCACCCTAGGATCGTGCCACCTAGGCTTGGGTCCTCCAAAATCCTATAAAAGGAGCCTCATTCCTCCTTTGTGATCTAGTAGTGAGCATAATAGCATTCAAGCAATCAAGCATTCAAAGCCATCAAGTATTCAAGTAATCACATCAAGCATCCAAGCATTTCTACACCATTACATCATCCATTTAGTTGCATTTTGATTACATTCACTCAAATCTCCACACTTTGGTGACATCTTGGACAAGGGGCTTCATTGGAAATCTGAGAGCTCAACATCCAAGAAATCAAAGCTAGGAGGACGATGGAGACAAGCTACAATGGGTGAGTGAAGGTAAAACTTTTTTTACTTCATTTAATCATTTGTATTCTTCATTGGGTTGCATTTAGATAGATTTATTATCTTTTTAATAGTAATATTTCATTTATCATAGTAGACATCTATTTTGCATACATTTTTGGCGCCCACCGTGGGGCCATCCCCACGAAATTGACATTTTGTTTTTAGTTTTTCCGTGTGAAGGATTCTATAGGCTTTTCCGTGCATTCATCCCCGATACCTACACATTCATTCATTTCTACTATGCTTTTGTTCAAACTGTACATTTATTCCATAAAGTTGCACGTTTATATATTGTTTCTTTTCATTGGCCTATTCTGCGCATTGGTTCTATGTTTCTCTACATCCATTTACTGTATCTGCGCATACATCTTTTGCACTAGTGGAATCCTATTTTCTCATCATTCAGTTTATCTAATCATCTTAACAAGTTTTTATTTGTTTTTGTAGCTTTTAGGCTTTTTTGCAGGTCGTAAATCTGAAGACCCCAATCTTAAATTATTGACAGTTTACTTGCAAGTTCCTATGGGTTTGAAAAATAAACTATAACCTTCATTTGGGCTTTAAAATAATAAATGTTTTTCAAATTCATGTGTCTTCTTTAGTATAGCAAACTGCCTGTTGTGTCTTGCTTTTGTAGCTTAATTTGTAATCCCAGATTATAACAACGTATCCTCTCCCCTCACCATTTGTGGACCTTGGGTGTAAGAGAAACTATTATAATCTTTAGAGGGCGGTCTTTGGTGGGAAAAGAGGTACTCACCCCAAGGAACAACCCAATCAGTACTAGGCTAAAGCCAAGCCCATCCAAACTGGTATACAAGATATGCCATTGTGATTAGTCTCACAGTGGACAAGTGTAAATTTGTTGTGGCAACCAAAATCTCCTCTAGTACCCACGTGGTGCGTTAAAGTCCCTACATTGTTAAGGTGAAAATATTACTTTGAAATGATTGGGAGAGCCCCCTTAATTAGGAAAATGACTTGATCACAACCACCTGAATGGATGTCCTTACTAAAATATTTTGTTTAGTGGCCAAAAACCTTCTAATTGCTAGTTCAATGGGTAGCCCAACCTATAAAGGCACCCCACATTACTCACGGTTCATAGTAGAGATAGTGGTTCTTTGGGAAGTAATGACCCATTGAATTTGGAACTTTGTGTGCCAGTGAAGTGAGTGCACTATAAGGAGGAGCCCGTGCCTCCAAGTTCCTAGGTTGTCCGCTTTGATTTTGCATGGCTGGATTTTATTATCCAAGTGGGGATTTAGCAGATACTGTCCTTGCCAACCTTAGGAATTGTAAGCGTGTTTGTGCATACATACTAGATTAACTTAGATTAAATCATTTATTTCTTGCGTCTGTGTGTTTATGCATTTTCATTTTGCCAAAATCAACTGAAAACCACAAAATTTCCAAAAAAACATCCATAAAACTAGCAAAAAACCAAAAAAAATGGAACATGCGCATTTATCACTTTCTAATGCACATTTGTCCAATTTGCCTGCACATACATAATAGCGAGCCTTTGTACGGACCCTCACGATTTCAAAAGTACTTTTTCAGATACCCATTTTTGTCATCAGTAGGATTCTGGAAGCACATCAGACCTTTGATCTTCAATTTGACCATCTTCATCATTTTTCATTATCTTTCTTTCATCCAAAATTCGCCAAATCATTCCTCAATCTTCAAAATCTACATTTAAGTGTTGAACCATTACCTTGATTATCAAATTTTGCCTTTTGTGAGTTTTTATCACATCAGGATCTATCATCCTTAATCAAAACTTACTTGGGTCACTATCTCTTGGTTTTCCTTTGTCATATCATAGTGAGATCCATACCTCCTATTGACTTAGATTATCAAGTTACCCTATCTACATCAACACTTTTGAATCTATTTCTCCCATCTTTTCTATCATCACATCTTCATCTATTTCATCTTCCACCTTTTATGGTTCAAACTCGATCTCAGAAACTCAGACAGACCGTTAATCCAGAGTCTATAGACAAGATGGAATGAGGCAATACCAATGAGGAAAACCCTTGGTCTAAGAAACCTTCAATTTTTGCATCTGATCATGAACCCACAGATCAAGAGTTAAGAGACGCCATGCAAGATGCTAAATTCTACAATGTCATGGAAAGACTTTTAGACATGGATAAATAGATGTATTTCCTTATGCTTGCTCAATAAGGAGCAAAACTACCCAATTATTTTGATGTCTCTACTCTTACAGAACCACCTATCACAAATGATCAAGAAAACCCTAGTGGTTCTCAAGAGACACATGCTCATGGAGCAAAGGAAGACAAGCAAAATAGTGCTTTCAAAAACACCCAAGGACCTCCACCACCTTTGGATCCTGTCCTACAATAAATCCAAATTCTTCAACAACAAATGCATGACATACAAATTGGGTCATCAACTAAGAAATATTCCTTGGATGATATATGTCCCTATCCTTTTGATAAGCAATTGGCTATGATTACATTCCCTCCTCACTTTGAGGTACCAAAATTTGATAGATATAAAGGGAATTCGGATCCACAAGATCATATTCGTGAGTTTTGTGCTACTTGTATTGAAGTCACCCATAATGACACATATCTTATGTGACTATTTCTACAAAGTTTAGGAGGACAAGCCATGGAATGGTTCTCCAAACTACCCCCAGGTATCAATTCCTTCAATGAGCTTATTGACAAGTTTGTAGCTCACTATTCCTATAATATCAAACATGAAGTCACTATGCATGATCTTTGCAATACACAACAAAAGAATGGAGAACCCTTCCTTACCTTTTTGCAAAGATGGCATCAATTGAGTATCCACAAACAATTCCTGAACAAGAAAAGATGGATATCTTTGTGCATAACCTTACACAAGAAATGAGTTATAGGTTACAATCGCAATGTCCTCCAAACTTTAACAAGCTCATTGAAAATAGAGTCAAAATTGAGGAAGCTATGGTTAGAAAGGGTGAGATTAAGCTTTACTCCAAATAAAATGTTGGATCTTCAAATTCAAATTCCAACAACAACAACAATAATGACAAATCCAAATTTTGGAACAAAAACAAGAACATTGTCAATGATGGGATTAAGGACAATCAACATGTTAAACCAACACAACCCATCTTGAATCTCACAAGAAAATCAAATTCTACTCAACCTACTCATAGCAATCAAAGCGCAAATTAGAATACCAACAACAATTCCTCAAGATTACCCTTTATGCCATGTAGAAGAACTTTTACTCCTTTGGGTGAATCTCTTGAATCTGCATTAAGGAAGTTGATCACAAAGAAACTCATTGAACTTCCTAAAACTAGAGATTTTGAACCTAGGGTGAAACCTTCTTGGTGGAATGATAATGATTATTGTGAATTTCATAGAGGGAAAGGTCACAAAACCAATTATTTTCAAAGAATCAAACATGTGATACAAGATTTGATTGAAAGCGGAGAAATTAGTGTTGACGGACATACCTCAAACGAGTCACATATGGCTTTTAAAGATCCACTTCCCGAACATGAGAAAGGAAGTTCTTCCAATGCTAAGGGTGATAACCAAGCCAACTACAATACCACATCTTATAACTACATAAATCACATTTCTGAATGTCAATGTGATTTCTATCAAATCAAAGAGTCAACCAACAAATGTTACTACTCGAGCCCATTCCAAGGTTTCTCTTCAAGGTGTCTCATCCAAACCTAGTACCTCTCAAAACAAGTCTGCCTATGTTCCAAAGTCCATGCCAAATGTTTCCAATCAATAAAATCCTTTGGATCAATTGAAGAAAACACCAGCCCAAATATCTATTCTAGAGCTTTTGCGTCTGTCACCTTCTCATAAGGATATTCTTGAGAAATCTCTCCTAGAAACCAATGTTCCTACAAATCTAGATCAAGACCAATTCCAAGATATGGTGGGACATTTGAAAACTCCACATTATCTATCCTTCATTGAGAATGATGATCTAGCCATTAATCAACCACATAATGCTCCAGTTCATATAGAAGGCCTTGTACAAAATCATAAAATCAAAAGAGTACTAATAGATGGAGGAGCTGGCTTGAATATATGCACTTTAAAACTAGTCCTTGCATTGGGATTTTCTGAAAGTGTTGTAGATCCAAAGAAGAAATCACAATTAAACCTTATGACGAGGAAGAGAGGTCATCCAAGGGATCTCTTATTCTTCCTATCAGAGTCGATCCTGTAGTCAAAGATGTACTTTGCCAAGTCCTTGATATGGATTTAGCATATAAAATTCTTTTGGGGAGACCTTGGATTCATTCTATGCAAGTCGTGCCATCAACTTATCATCAATGTCTGAAGTTTCCACATAATGGTCAAGAAATAACTATCAAAGGAGACCTGAATCCTTTTCAGTATTGCAACACTGCGAAGACAACACCTAAATCTTTGGTACCCTATAATCATATTGGATCTTCTATACCAACACCCATTGATCACAGTAATGAAGCATCAACCTCTAAATCCAAAGGGATCAAAATAGACATAAAAGAACAAAGTATGGCAGAGTACACTTTGGGTCAAACTTTGTGTATCACAGAGTTACCCTTATCTCCTAATTCATATGGAAAATCTTTGATTACCAAAAAACAATCATAAGCTCCTTCTACGCTTGTTTATGGCACATTTATAAGTGGGGGCACTATATCAAAAGAGGCTGCTAAGCGTAATGCTAATCATTTGCTAAAACACCATAAAGATCAAGAAGATGAAAAAATGAGCCTATATCACCCAATGTATATGGTAAGGGATATAATTTGTTGCAAAAGATGGGGTATCAAGGCAGTGGACTTATAGGGTTACAAAGAGAGGGTGTTATAAAACCAATTCTGAAAAATCCAAACTATCAAAGAGACACCACTGGATTAGGAAACAAAGGAGGACCAAAAAATCTAAAGGTAAAGAAAAGATTACACCTTTTTACAAGAATTCTAAAGCTCCTGCATTACAGATCTGAAAACATGGCATGTATGTAGATCCGGAAAAGCAAAAGATAGCAACATAAATCATTAATAGACTTAGAAATGATAATGATGATGATGATGATTCTAATGCTTATAATGGGATTCATTATCTGACTATACTGAAGAGATAGGGGTTGATGTTGTCCATACAGAGATAGGGAGAGTTCAAGGACGACACTACTAGGATTAGATTCACATGATATTACTCTTGACGATTGTGAGGAGGGAGAGTTATCTTGAGATAGGCGATTTGAACGAGAGTATGGAAATAAACCTTGTCGATACAATCATAAAATTTGAGAACTTTTTCATCAATACTGTCTCATCCTTTGAAATTGAACCAAATGATCCAATACCCCTTATCCACCACAAGCTTATCGCTTGGGATTCTCCCAATAATCCAGAACTTGTTGTTTTCCATGATGATGACACAATTATCGACTATCTTGGAATCAAAGATCATCTACCACCAGGGGATCATAAATCAGGATTTCTTATTTTGGAGAGGGTGCCAATCCTTTCAGTCATAAAAATGTGAAAATAATAAATAGATATAACGGTGAAAACCATTCAGTAGAAGTGTTAGATCCTAAAAAAGAAAAAATAAAAGACGTATCTGAGGGTGAAAACCTCTCAGAGGCACCTGAAGATGGAAGGATTAACACTCTCCCCAATTATATGTATCAAGAGAAATCAACAATACTTATTAAACCAACGTTGCCTCTCAACATTGGAACGAGGAGTCCCCATGTATTCTAAAGATAGCAGCATCCTTAACAGAATCAGAAAAAAGAAGCCTTTTCACAGTTTTTCAAAGAGAGACAAGTCAACTTTGCCTGGTCTTATGCTGATATGCCTGGGCTCGATCCTAATATTATTATGCATCATTTGTTTATTACACTAGGAATCAAGCTGGTAAAACAAAAGCTTCAAAAAATGCATCCCCATATTGCACCTATGGTCAAATTTGAATTGAAGAAATTACTGGATGTCGGATTCATTCAAGCCATTGATTATGCTAAATGGATTTCCAATATTGTACCAGTATCCAAGCCAAAAAAGTCTATCTGGATTTGTATAGATTTTCATATCTCAATAAGGCTTGTCCTAGAGATGACTTTCCACTGTCTAACATTGATATTATAGTTGATTTAATAGTTGGGCATGAGATGTTATCCTTAATGGATGGGTCTTCTAGCTATAATCAGATCAAGATTGTGCCAGAAGATCAGGAAAAGACTGCTTTTACATGTCCTTGGGGCACATACTGCTGGAATGTGATGCCTTTTGGGCTAAAAAATGTTGGTGCAAGTTATCAGAGAGCTATGACCACAATCTTTCATGACATGATGCATACCATAATGGAGGATTATGTTGATGATATCCTAGAAAAATCCAAGAATAGGGATGGTCATTTAAGAGTGTTGGATAGAATATTCACCCGAATGGAAAAGTACCAGATTAGACTCAATCCAAATAAATGTGCATTTGGAGTTACATCGCGAAAACTGTTAGGGTATATTGTCTTGGCTAAGGGCATAGAAGTGGACCCAGAAAAAGTTAAGGTAATCATGGAGATGGCTTCACCTATGAATATTAGTCAATTAAGATCTTTGCAAGGACACCTCCAATCAATCAGAAGGTTTTTCTCTCAACTAGAAAACAGAAGTCATCCTTTTCAACACCTGTTACATAAATTTTTTTTATTCAAGTGGGATGATAAGTGTGAAGAACCTTTTACTAAGATCAAGCAATACTTAGCAACTCCTCCTACTCTTATGTCACCAATTCTAGGAAAGCCACTCTTGCTCTATATTTCAGCTACATAAGTCTTGCTCGGTGCTCTTTTGGCCCAACAAGATCAAGAAGAAAAAGAGAAGGCTATATATTACATCAGTTGCACCCTTGTGGGATGCGAGCTCAATTATTCATTGATTGAGTTTGCATCTCTAACGATGGTCTTTGCTTCACAAAAGTGGCGGCATTACATGTTGTCTCATTCCATCAAGCTTGTTGCAAAGATAGATCCTTTGAAGTACCTTTTGAGAAGACAACATTGACAAGAAGATTGGCTAAGTGGGTTATGTTGCTTAGTCAATTTGACATTGAGTATGTGGATTGGAAGGATATTAAAGGGCAAGTAATTGCCGATCATTTAGCCAAGGCACCACTAATAGATGATCAACCTATACATACATAATTTCCACATGCACATTTCTTGACACTATCTACACAAATATGGAAATTTTAATTTGATGGATCATATACTCAGCATGGTTTAGGAGTTGGAGTGTTATTTGTTACACCACAAGGATATACCATGCCAAAGTATTACAAGTTACTCTTTCCTTGTACAAAAAATGTGGCTGAATATGAAGCCTTGATGATTGGATTGAAGATGGATCTGCAATGGAAAGTCACTGAATTGAATGTCTACGGAGACTCCCAGTTGATTATCAATCAAGTTAACAATGAATACCAGACAAAGGATGACAAGTTGTTACCATATAAGCATATTGTAGATGACTTTAAGAAATATTTTTCAATCATCACCTATTAGAAAATTCCAAGACATGAAAATAAGGCTGCAGACGCTATGGCAACAATTTCTTCTCTATTTGATGTGGAAGATACCAAAGCCCATTTTGAGTTCTTAGTGGCATCCTTGGCTTATCCTGCATATGATGATCCTGGTACAAGTATCATATGTCATATTATCAGGCAAGATTCCCCTACCTATGGAAAGATATATTCCTACCTAAAATACAGTATCACTCTACCCAATTTATCCAGAAACCAAAAATGAACCTTTTTATGCCAAACCTCCAGCCATCTCCTAATATTTGACACCCTGTATCGTCGAGGTCTTGACGATACTCTCTTATGATGTCTTGAACATGATGAAGCTAAAACTGCCTTACAAGACGTGCATGAGGGTATTTGTGGAACACATTTGAGTGGTCCTTCCTTGGCTAAGAAGCTCATGTGTATGGGTTACTACTGGCCTACTATGGAAACAAATTCCTTTCATTTTTCTAGGAAATGCAAGAAATGTCAGATACATGGAAATCTTATTCACACATCGGCACAACAACTTTATCCTTTTACAACAACATTTCCATTCAGTCAGTGGGGACTCGACCTCGTGGGGACAATTCACCCTCCATCTCCAATGACCATAAGTTCATTATAACCGCAATTGATTATTTTACCAAGTGGATTGAAGCTGTTCCATTGATTACTGTCACCGACAAACAGGTTTCCATATTTATCCTTAACTATATTTTTTGCTGATATGGTATCCCTATGCATCTTATTACTGATCATGGGAAGCAATTCCAAAATCAAGGTATAAATGAACTATGTGCTAAATTCCACATCACCCACCATTATTCCACCATTTATTACCCCCAGGGTAACGGTCAAGCTGAGGCATCTAATAAAACCATTGTCAAAATCCTTCAAAAGCCTGTCAATGACACTGGCTGTGACTAGCATGTCCAAATGAATCATGCCCTATGGGCCTATCACACTTCCATCTGTACTCCCATTGGAGCCACACCATATTCCCTTGTCTACGGGTCTGAAGTTGTTTTGCCCCTTGAGGTCGAGTTACCTTCTCTTCGTGTGTCCTTGAAAGATTTGATTCTAGATGAAGAATATAGAGTTGCACGGCTAAGTGAATTAGAATTGTTGGATGAACACCGTCAAAGAGCCTTTGATCACTTGAAAGTCTATCAGCAAAGGATGTCTCATTAGTATAATAGTAAAATGAAACCCAGATACTTTCAGGTGGATGATCTAGTCCTTTGTGAGAATCCCAAAAATCAGCAGCATCGTGAGAAGAAAGGCAAGTTTGAACCAAACAGGTTAGGTCCTTTTGTGGTTACAACAGCCTATAGTTCTGGGGCCTATTAGTTGTCTACATCTGAGGGAGATCTCTTGGATGAGCTTCTTACTAGCATGCACCTCAAGAAGTATTATGCATGAAATCCCAGTGCAAGGGATAAAAAAAATAAAAATAAATTAAATTAAAAAAAAAATAAAAAAAAAATACAAGAAAATTGCAATAAAAGCATGTGGTGAAAACCTGGAAAAAGGGAACATTTGTGAAAAGTTAGCTCCTCCCTCTATTAGGATTCTTCTAGCGCATCATCCCATTTTGTATATATATCCTTAATAAAGTGGTTATTCTGGTCACCCTTCGCCTTGTACATATCATAATAAAGTGGCCAATACATGCTTATCCTATCCATTGTATAAATCCCTAATAAAAGCCCATCATAGCTTGGTCTACTATCTTGGTCTTCAACCTAGTCCAGTGTGTCTTTCTTCACCCATAATAAGTCAGTCCATCACCTAGCTGGGAGCATGTCCTCAACCTGGTTTGGGAAGTGGATCTATGATAGTCACGACTCTTAGAGGATGGAATGGAGTACTTTTTACCAGACAAGCAAATGCAATCAACTGTTCTTACACAATGCTATTCTAAATCATGATTCATAAACTATGATCCATCTTTTGAAATATGATTGTTATCTATACATTTGCAACATCATCAAATCGACCAAACTGATCAATAAACCTAACACTATCTTTTGGTAAAGAAATGTATATTCATGGCAGGCATGTTAGAATGATTTTTTATACGATTATGCATTCATATATGGATTTCATTGTTATTATGCTCCTATTCTATTCTGGAATATATTTGACATGAGTTTAACACTCCAAATATGTCATTGATTAGAATAGTCGGGATGGGACATGATATTGTCTTTGATTGTTGTTTGTGGGATATCTTCCAATGAATTTGAAGGAACAAATAATTGGGTTGTCTATCCATAAGTGCCTTCATCCGTTGCATAAGTATTCACAACATACAAATCATGTTGTTATGTGAAATACTATTGACGGTGATACGCCACACATACCTCGAATCCAAATATTTGGTCCCCGATGGAGGGGGGATATTCCTTGTTTGTTATGCAAACGAAACTCAGGTCATCTTGGTTCAATTATACCTAGAAGCTTGTCAAGTTTTCTACATTAAAATCCATGCAAGAAGTGCTCAGGTCATCCTGGTTTAATTATACCATGATGCTTGCATCTTCTTGCAACATAACAAGCTCAATGATGAATATCAAATTCCAATATTTATGAATTTTTAAGATGATTTTGAAGTTGTGGAGATACTCATTTCACATATCATTTTGCATTGCATTTAATAGATCATAAAAGCTCCTTTTATAAGGTTTTGTAGGATATCTTTCTTAGCTCACCTTTTCTCTTTGACTATTCTTCTCGTGTCGGACACATGGTTGTTTAAAATTGACATTCTGGATAACAAAAACATAACATTTTTCATGGGTCATTATGTAGATGTCCTTAGTTTTTTTTCTTAAGGATTGTTCATTTGTGTAACCATTTAAGTCTTGCATTGCATATTTTAAAACATTTCATTTTATCATAGTTGTCATTTCATAACATCACAGGTCATTATATTACTATCATCATTATACAATTCATTTTATATCATATCACTTTGTTTTTTTATCATCACATTTCATCCATATACCATTAGTCATTTACATAATCAAATCATAACCATTATGCATCCATATAGAGATGGATTTGTTACATTACTAATCATAAAAATTGCATAATCAAAGTCATTCATCACATCCTGCATTTGTCAGTATCCACATATATGTATCATCATAAATAAAAAAATGCATAATCAAATTCATTCATCACATCTTGCATGTGTCAGTATCCACATATATATATCATCATAAAAAATGCATCATAGAGAGTAATCATAATAGAACTGCATCATATAGAATGTCCATCATCAAGAGTCCATAAAACAAAAATAACATGTCCAAATGTCCAATGATATCTCATAAAATAAACTGTGTGTCCATAAGTGTCCATCAAGTCTATCATAATAATACAATAATGATACAATGAAGCCATGAATACAACATGTGTAACAAAAAGCTACGATCTGCTGCCTCCAAACTCTATCCAGTGATGTCTGCGTGCTGCAATAGAAGTACCTACCACTGATGGCTCCCCAGAGCCAGATGGTGGTCTCACTGGGTGCGATGATGTACCTCCACTACCCGCTGACCCCTGTCTCTGATGTGATATTGTCTGTACTACATAAGAGCTCTACCTAAAGCTCCCAATCCACTGATCCTGTGGAACAACCTGTCTGTAGGCCTCTCTCTAGTAAGTGATCTCTCTACCAGATCTCATCATCATCCAGAGGTTGTCTGCATGAGGCCCCAATGTCTCTGTGGACTCAAGCTCATCGAGTAGTGTCTTTGCCTCCCCTAACCGCTCTATGAAAGTGTCTCACTCCTCTCTCACCTCTGTGATCTCCCCCTCTAACCTTTCCACCCGTCTCTCTAAACTAGGGATGCGGTCTGCCTGTACTTGTATCATTGCTAGTATGACTAGCAATGCATCAATATCTATGTCCTCCTTCTTTGTTGCATCCCTCTATAAATAGGGATCCTACCTCCCAAAATCCACCTCTACCTTTACATCCTGTGCCCCCACATCTGGCATCTGTACATCCTCCCCAACATCAAGAATAGGATCATCTTGAATATCCCCTGTCCTACTCTGCCCAGTACCACTCCCGCTTGGCCTAGTATCACATTGGTCCCATCATGGCCCTATCCTGCCTGTATTGGCACCTATACCTGTATCAAGGGATCCATCTGTGCTGGTATCTGTGCCTGTCTTTGTACCTATGCCTATATAGGTGCATGTCTCTAGGAAGCTTCTAGTCTCTGTGTCGGTGGCTAGCGTACCTCCTGTCTGGCCAGAGGTGGCATCAAATCCTATGGTCTCCCTCTACCAGGACCATCACCTCCATCATCTTCATCATCATCATCACCTCTACCTCCCCCTTGGCCTCTCCTATCCTGGCCTTGTCACCTACTTCGACATCTATCCTCTGGGTCTCTCTGTGGTGGCCTCTCTGCCGGGTTAGCGAATCTCGGGAATGGATGATACCTCAATTATCTCTTGTAATCTGTCATCATGCCTAGGTCTATGACCCCCTGTCTCATCGACCATGCCTGAAAGGGCATGTCCAAAAACTCCTGTCTCACAACCTCATATGACACCATCGGTCCCCAGTCTCGTCTCTCCTAGTGGGTGCGTGCAAAATTTGTCACCCCCTGAGGCATCCCCTAAATCCTGCCAAACTATCACATGACCCTACTCACCATTTGTCACTCTATAATAAAGGGAGTCCTCCCTATCAACCATCATGACTCAAAGTAGTATTCGAGCTGACGCTTGTCCTCCCATGGCTCACACCCTAAGTAGGGTCTCCAAATCATTGCATCTATAGTATCAAAGGTGTACCTCCAAAAATCCAATTGTCCCAGCTTATGCTGACACTAGATCGATGCATAAAGAAAAATATATGGCTACCCTGCGCCCCAGAATCTCAAAGTTGTCAGTCGTGTGATGGAAATGTGCTCCCATGCCCACACATGGAGCAATGTGACACCTGCCGATAAAGAATCTCCCCTATGATATACAACCTGATGAAGATCATGATATAGATGTGCTAGCAAACACACCCCCAAGCAAAATGGGTCCCCTCATCCATCATCCTTTGAAGTGTCCGGCCCCACCCAATTGTGAAGCCGTATGATCTCCGATCTGGGTAGACATACCCTCCAATCACTTCGGCCAACACAACTAGAAGTGGCTCATACAAATCCACCATATCCTCCTAGCTAATCTTTGCCTCATCGATATCCTCATCCCCAAACACTCCTCTGCACTTCGTTAAACCACCATGTCGATCGTACTGCACCAACTCTCCTATGATAGGCAGTCGTAGGGTGCGATATACATCCTCTAATGTCACAGTCATCTCTCCTATCAGAAGATGAAATGTACTCATCTCCGAGTGCCATCTCTTTGCCAACACAGTCAACATACCCAGATTTGCCCGAATCTTGGGCGTGTAAATCACATTATATAGGCCTGTCGCCCCAATCAACACTCTATCAGTCTCTGACAACACTGATCTCAGACTCTGCATCATGGGATATCTGTCCCGTGACATCAATACATCAGTAATATCCTCCTATCATCACAAATTGATAAATCAAACTATCATACATCGATCAAACTGATCTATCTATCTATCATCTCTATCAATCGAACACATTTTTATCACATGTCTCAAAAGATAATTCTATCAATTATCTAATCTCAGGAAGGTTAACTAGCGACCATGCTACAATGTTGCCTATCTTGACACCAATTGATCACAAATACAATCTTGACAGATCAACTCAGGCTATCAATATGATGTTTGACCTAATTGACCTCCTAATTTGCCCAAATTCTACCATTTTCATGAATGCGCAATATTTTTGCATGTATGTGCATAACCCCCTATCATTTGCGTAGATATCAAAAATGCGCAACATACCTAACCAAATGTGTAGCATAACAATTGAAATCCTACAAATGCGTAGGAACCCTAAATATATGTGCACTATTTGAGCAAACATGCATATTTACTGCACATACATGCGCCACAACTGCGCATCCATTTTTGCCCCAAAAACATCAAATTTCTTAACCTAGCCTATGATTGGATCGAACCTAAACATGCTACAAATCCTATCAAAAATACAAAATTGCATCAAATTGATAAAGCAGGATGAATCACCTACCAGCTCTCCAGAATCTAGCAGCCTCTAGAAGCGTTTGACCCTCTCGAAATGGTGATCTGAAAGTGGGAACTACATCTTCTCAGCTCAACTCTACTCTTTCTCCAAGCTCTAATCTCCAAATGACAAGTGTGCATAATGAACCTGTAGTGGACCCATTGACCCTATATATAGCCTGTGGACCCGTTTGCTGGATGTGTGAACCCTACCCACCGATATCATTCCATTTCACCCCGTTTTTCCCTCCTATTTTCTTCCGCTTATTTTCGTGAGATTGATTGAACATTCCAAAAAAAAAAAAAAAACAACAACAACAACAACAACAACAAAAACATAATAAAACAAAATTTTTGTCAATCAATCTCTTGAGGGGGCATGCATAGGTCGACATTGTCTGGGGCAGGGGCAAAAAGCTAGATTTTTCTTTGAAACAATGTGATAAGCACATTATTTCAAAGAGGGGAAAAATGTATACACTAAAAAATGGCTTCACTAATTAATTAATTAAATATTTATTATTTAATTAATATTGACTTGATGAGTTAGTTAAATATTTATTATTTAATTAATATTAGTTTCTTCTATTTATTAAGTAAATTATTTTAATTTATTTAATACATTCACTATAGTCTATTCTTCTTATCCTAAGTCTTCTAAATTAATCTCATTAAAGTGATTAATTATACAGTCACTAAATATGACTAAGCCTCCTAATCCACCTCATAGACCTAGTCACTTGACACATCACCTTGGCTGAAATAATTAATTATTATTAATTATTAGTAAATCATTATCCTCACCCACACATGTCCTATTCCTAAGGGCTATGTGGCCTCATAAGACTTGGTCTCATGACCACATGTCTTCCCCTACACCAAGTCAAGAAGCAATCCCTATTCTTAAGGAGCTTCTCAAGCCACCTCAAAGAGTCCAAGATGACTCATGGGACACT
>MU214118.1:220260-248923 GCA_018584345.1 Thuja plicata | reverse complement strand
GCTACCATCCTTGATCAAACACTCACTTGGCCTATCAATAGGTATCGGGCATATCCAATGCTACTTTCATGATCAAAATTTTTTATACTCCTTGGGATGTATCTCAATTGAAAAAGACTTTTAAGTCCTACTCAGTTAAGAGACTTCTATGCTTCAATGGTTAAACTAAAACACCAATGATCTGTTCATACATACAACTCAATTGTAGATTTTCAGATCTATTCTAGGTACATTACATTTTTTATCAGTATAATCTGTTAGAGAAATAGACCTTTTGGGTTATTAATTAAATCATTTTGATCTAATTACTAACTCACCTATTCACTCTAGTTGCTTAAGCTAACCTTAGGGTTTCCCTTTTAGAGTTTCATGATTCCTTTTTAAGGAATCACCTCTTTGTATTTCATAATGGAGATATTTTTCATAATAGATTATTCTTTTGTATGTGAACATGATGCCTCTGATATTTTGGCCTCCATAGTTTTCTTCTGTTTCTGTTCTTTTGCTTCTTCTATGTGACAGGGTTATGCATGCAGGTGTTCTTGGTAGATTAGTTTTTCACCTAATCTAACATGGTATCAGAGCCATCCTGCGGCTCTTTGTTCATGTTTTGTTGAAGTGTTTCAGAAGCAGGAAGTTTTTCAAGTTTTTTAGAGTTTTTTATGTGTATTTAGAGGTGGGCTTTGTTTCTACTCACTTTGGGCTCAAACGGACATCACCATTGAGCTCAGAGCACCCAAAAACTCTAGAATCCATATAAAAATTGTCTATTTTGGACAACGTGGCTTTGAGGCAATTTTTTTTTGGTTTCCAGAGCCGTACGGGCACAGAAACTGAGAAAATAAATAAATAAATAAACCATTTTTTAAGGTTTTTTGCATTTAATTTTAACACAACCAATGCATTTGTAAAGGCACCGCCACTGGGCCACCGCGGCCTACTCCACCCTGCCCCACCGTCGCCCAGCACCCGCTCTGCTTCACCGTCGTCGGCCCAGCATCGCACCAACTCCGCCGCCGGCCCTCCTCCTCCCGGCTCCACCACTCTGGCTCCTCCGCCGCCCTATGCACTGCCTAGCAGTCTTTCAGCCCTGCGAGCCCCTCTTTTCCTAGCGGTGGTCACTTTAGTGACCAAGGGATTTTCCCTCAGCCCATTGCGCGCGCCATATGCCCAGGGGCTTTAAAAAAAAAATTTGGAGCTCTTTTTGCCCTCTGGTGGTGTTTTTTCTCTATCTGGAGAAAATGGAGGCATTTTTCTGACTTCTTTATATCGTCAAAAAGCTCTTTCCGTGCTCTTTTCGATGGTGGTAGTTGGGGTTTTGGGTTCTTTTGTTTTGACAGTGTTTTTTTCTATAAAAGTCCAATGTTTGTTTTTGCCTTCCGGGAGCCATAACTTGCTCATCTGGACTCCTTTTTTGGCAAAGCAGATATCGTCAGAAAGGTGGTTCAGTGAGTTTTTCAATGGCAGAGGTCTTTTCTCCAGATTCTGCTCCAGGTTCTTTCTACTCTAATTTTTTCACTTTCACACTCTGGTGGATTACTTGGGTTCTACAAGTCCTGGGATCTCTTCTTCTATTCTTCTAGCTCACTCTTCTTTCTAACTTTCTGAGCATTGTATACTTCTCTTCTGTAGCATTCCTTTTTCTGTAAATGCACTAAGATAAAGTGTCAGCTTTTGCATATCTGGGATTTCAAGCACGTTGTGTTTGTTTGTACTTGCACTCAGTTATAAAGTGCCATGGGGGGTTATGATGGTTTTTCCTTATGTGCTCATCCACCTTTGTCAAGTGAGTGTCCCTTCCACAACATTTTCCCCATGCTATGTGTCTAGAAGATCATTTCTTCTCCTTTGACACCACCCTTTATCATGTGCTTGTACCTTCTTCTGCACTGGGTGTTCTTGATTCTTCTTCTTGCAGTTGTTTCTGGTATTGAATTTTAGTGTTCCTATCACACCTCTCCCTGTTCAGCATTATGGGGGGGTTCACCTATTGGTTCTATTGCTTCCTTGGTTCGGTTGAGTGATCTACGTATTCAGTTTTTGTTCCTATGTACTAGGCAGATGCAGTGGCTAGGCACCTATGCATTTCGGTGAGATGGATCATCTACTATATAGACACTCATTCATTCCTACTTTTGAAGGTCACCTCTTCAATTAATCAGCTCTTCAGACTTTGTCTTCTCTACTTGGTCATGCACTATTTCAGTGGGGGTTCCAGCAGTTACTTATGAAAGTGTTTACAGCTTCATGCTTCGGAGATGCTATACATGCTCTTTCTTGTTCCTTTCTTTGGGACATTCCCTAGATTGGAGGTTTTGTTTCCTTCATCTAGTTTATCTCTTTTTGGGGTAGCATTTTTCCCATTGGGTTTTCTCTATTTCCCTGCTTTACAAGATTTCTTGTACTTGGGTACCTGATTAGGCCTTTGTTGCCGGGACCCATCTTTCTTGCTTTCTATAGTAGTCTCCTAGGTTTTGGCTTCTCCCTAAGCTTATTTTAAGGGGGGTGTTTGAGTAATAAACCTTTTGGGTTATTAATTAAATCATTTTGATCTAATTACTAACTCACCTATTCACTCTAGTTGCTTAAGCTAACCAGGGGGTTTCCCTTTTAGGGTTTTGTGATTCCTTTTTAAGGAATCACCTCTTTGTATTTCGTAATGGAGATATTGTTCATAATAGATTATTCTTTTATATGTGAACATGATGCCTCTGATATTTTGGCCTCCATAGTTTTCTTCTATTTATGTTCTTTTTCTTCTTCTATATGACAGGGTTATACATGTAGGTATTCTTGGTAGATTCGTTTTTCACCTAATCTAACATAATCAAGTATACCTTTGCTCCACACTTTTTCTACTCTGTGATGCTTATCTCACTGTTCGTCGGTGTTTGTAGAATCTAGCTCTTTCATCAGCTTGTTGATCAAAACTAAAAGAAGACTTTCTTCTCCTTCAGATTTCCTTTAGCATCTCTCCTCTTCTCTTATTCACCCCACACAATTTGTAATGAATTGAGTTTGTCTCTATATAGACATGATTTCCTCTTTTCTTGGCTTTCTTGATCATGGCGTGTTCAATAATCTTTGCCAATAGATTTAAAGAAAATCTCCAATCTGATCTCATAGAGATCTTCTGGCCAACTAGACAAATCAGATTTAAATCAATTACTTATCTCCGGCTTTATTTGGATGATTAAAATAATGATAAGTATTAGTTAACTCTATCTTTAGTTCTTGACAGCTAAGCATTTTGTCATTTTCTGAACTCTCTATTATGTCAGTCAATACTTTAGTTAGTCATCGGTGATAACTGACTATTTTGTCGGTGTGACTTCAGTTGTCATTGGGATCTCCATCCTTTGTTTTCTCCGTCGGGAAACACTGTATTTCTTTCCATCGAGTTACTCTGTGTTTTGTTCGTCGGGAGACACTGTAACTTTTCTCATCGGTAATGTTATACTTTTTCTTGTCGGGTAACATTGTAACTTTGTTCTTTTACTCTAACTGTCAGGTGCACTTCGTCGGTGTATACAATCACTTAGTGAATACTTGACTTGTATGCATTACTGATATCATAGCCTTGATTCATGAGTTCTTTGAAGTCTTTGGCAGTATCTCCATGACCATACAAATTATATTAAGTTGACATCAATGACAATACAATACATTAACTAATTTAATGCCTTGCATGATCATCAACTTAACATCTTCAAACATTCAATCAGTTACATGTCATCATATTGGACCTTCAAATTAATATCTTTTGTTCAAAGCTCAAGGTTAGCTCTTTCTTCTAGGCATGATTTCCCATTTTCCATCCAATTAAATAATTCATTTCCTCACCTAGGACCTATTCATGTATTTTCAGCTTTTGGGACCCTTTTTGACCTCGTAGCAACCTGCATTTTCTCCTCCCATTCCTATTCACCTTCCCTAACATCCCCTTGAAATTTGAGTCATTTTTTCTTGGGAAAAGTTGAGAAGTTGACTTGTCCCTGGGGTATAAGTTGAGACCTGACTTATCCCTGAGTTTTTGAGCCTAGATTTGACCTAGGGCACGATGGAGGGGTTTTCCTCTAAGGTTTAGATTTATAGTCATCCTAAATCAAATTTGAGCCCTAAAATGGAGGGATTTTAGTATAAAGGTACCTCGTTGCCCCTCATTTGAGGTTCCATTATTATTATCCATCAATCTTATGCAAGAAATCATCCATCATTGTGCATTCAAGAAAGCAATCGATCAAGATTATCTTCAAGATATTCAAGGTATTCTTCTTCCTCCTCATCAAGCATTATGAAAAAATACAACATTCATCATCCAAGGCTTTGATTTCATAATTTCCTATTTGGTTTTTGTGGACTTCAATCTATTGCATCAACACTTGTGATCATATCCAAAGAGGTATTGCATCATCAAGGTTTTAGAGTTTCGGTTTTGGATCTGAGAAATATGGGTGTAGACACATGATCCTAGAAAGTTTCATCCATTTTGGCACTATTGGGAACAAGTTGACTTCTTGACTTGTCCCTGGGTACAAGTCAAATTCTTGACTTATCCCTCAAAAGATGACTTGTCCCTGCACTTTTTAGCTGAAAATTTTAGGATAGAAAGATTCAGGTCCCTGCCTTCCAAATCTGGAGTTACAACTGATTTTGACATTCTGGCGATAATCAAATTCAAATCTCCTCATCTTGTTTCATGGTACACACATTATTTCTCTCTCTTTCCTTGCATTTACTTTATTATATTAGATCCATCATTAAATAAACAATATCTATTAGGAATCAAAACCCCACAAAGCATAGACCTTGCATTGGCACCCTTCCTCCTTTGGTTGTGCTAATCAAATTTGTTTTGTGGGAGGCTTTGTATTCTAATATATATCATAAGACTTAGTGAGAGATATATATCTTAGTATTTCTTCTCATTTTCTATTATACACTATTGAACTTATGTGGCTCTAATACCATGTTGAAGGTATAGAGCTCTAATATCATATTGAAGTTTGCAACACAAGAACTTCTAGGATCAAACAAAAAAAAGAAAACCTTCCACAAGGGGAGAGAAATAAAATAATTGATACATTTCTCAAGTGCAAGAAGATTAAGATATTGCAAGATGAATTACAATAACTCTAATATGATGCTTTTATAGAAAAGCATGTCTCTAAAATTAGAATAAAACGGATAAAAATCTAAGATATGTAAACTAGTGTATGATATGCAAACTAAAGGTGTATGGTTTATAAATTAGAGCTAAAAAGGAAAATTGGAGCTGAAAACACAAACTAGAGGTAAATGATATGTGTGATGTTCAAACTAAAGCCCAACTAGACTGAACTAAACTATACTAGGATCAAGTAAGTGAAGTTAAGTTAGGCATGCATGTGCTCAAATAGTATGAGAATATGCACGAGAATATTCTTTGAGCATGTGCACAATTACTTAATGCAACAATACAAAATGTGTCTAATGTAACAAAACTATGTATGTGCAACATAAATGCATGCTCTAACACACCCCTTATGTGAACCCGAGGGATAAAAATCTCTTAGCATGAAATTCGTGAATGAGACTTGACAATAAAAGGTCTGATTAGGTACCCATGTACAATGAATTGCTCTCAAAGTGAAGAAAAGGAGAAAAAACACATGAGAAAAATTCTCTCAAAAAATGAGAGATGCCCTGCATGAAAGAAACATGAAATGTAGAATGAAAGACTAAGAAGACTCCAAGAAAATGTCCCTCAAAAAAGGAACATGAAGAACATCCTCGAAGCACAAATAAGTTGTAGAAAACTGTCAAATGATAATTTCTATAGTGTTGAATGAAGAGTCTCATCTGAAAATGATGATGGTCAGGATCAAGAGGACAAAAAATATTCATGAGTGCACTTAATAACACTACTTCAACAATAAACATATAGAAAGAAAAGGAAAAAATATATATCAAATGTAGACACAAATGACATATGAATCTACATGAGTGACCCAAATAATACTACTCAACCATGAAAGATAAAATTGCTGGTAGAAACTATAGGTGCCAATAATCTAAATAGTTGATCAACTGAGGATAAGATTACTTCACAAAACTAGAATGCAAGAGTATCTATATGGTAAAAGTTCCATCTCATTGAAATACAACCATTGCATTTGACTAGTATATAGAAACAAATACTAAATTTGTAACTCACTCTAAAGAAAAATCAAGGAAACATTGGCACCAATAGTAGAAACCCCCATAGTGGTGAGAATTTTATCTTCAAAGATCTGAATAATCAATATATTTTACGGGCCAGGGGATGACATGTCCACTAAAATTGTGTGTCACCAATTAGTGCATGAAGGAGAATCTAAGTGTGCTCAAGAAAGTCCCTACAAATGAAAAAGGATATTCATACAATGCACACATGCATGGGATAAGAATCGCAAGGATTTGATATTGTTGTGGAGGGACACTCACTAGAAAAAGGTGCGATGAGAAAATAAGAAGCACTGGACAAATCCCTATGGAAATTTATATTATAGTTCATGTACAAAATAAGGCGCAACAAAATGTGCAAATTTCCCAAAATAACATACATCAAGGTGGCACTTTATCTCAATGCATCTACAAATAGACACCAAATAGAGAAGTTCGTGTAAAAGATGCTCAAAATGCCCATGTAGGGAAAAGTTCGAGAGATACAAGTAGAACAACCCAAGTGAAGTCATCTTGCGCAAATAGAAAATTTCCAATAGCCAAAACAACCAAGTTATCATCCATGGTGCGAAAAAAAAAAAAAGGTAAGATATACTTGAGGATAAACCTAGAAAAAGTGCATGCATAGATGTGGAGAGCTCAAAGAGTCCTTTCTAATGCCACAAGAACTAAAAAAATGAAAAAAATGGAAAAAAAGATACTAACTCGAGAGTGAAAATACCACATGATTTCAACAGGTTACAAAATATATCAAAAACAAAATCTCAAAAAAATTATCAGCAACATTTGATAACCCTTTGAATCATTTTTTGATGATATCTCATTTGCGTGACTTCGAGGTCGTATGCTTAAGTTATGGCTAAAACATCGTGTGTTGATTAGTGCTTGGAAGGCTTGAAGGGTATCTGAAAATAGAAAGAAAAAATAAAAAAAATTCCAAAAATGGAAACTTTCCAAAATATAAACTTTTAAAAAATGGAAACTTTAAGAAAATAAAAACTTTCTAAAAGTAAAACCTTTCCAAAAATATAATTTTTCTAAAAATTGAAACTTTTCAAAATTAGAAAATTTTAAAAAATGGAAAATTTCAATAAAAAAATCAACGCTTGTTTTTCTCTTAAAGTTGATAAAAAATTACCCACATCCAAATCCACACAAGAAGGAAAATTTGGAGACCCTACAATGCTCTTGAGGAAAGAAACCCTCAAATCTTGACAAGGGGTTTGTTAAATCCACACTCTAACCATGTTGAAGTTATGAAGCTTTGATATCATGTTGAAGTTATGGAGCTTTGGTACCATGTTAAAATTTGCAATACAAGCACCTCTAGGGACAAACAACAATACAAGAACACCTTCCACAAGGAGAGAAAGAAAATAATTGCTACATTTCTCAAGCGCAAAAATATAAAAGGTTGAAAAATTACTTACAATAAATATAATGTGATTCTTTTATAAAGTCTCTAAAAATAGAGAAAAAAGCTAGAAATTTAAGACATGCATGATACACAAACTAAAGGTGCATGATATGCAAACTAGAGGTAAAAAACAAATTGGAGCAGAAAATGCAAACTAGAGCCCAAGTAGTCTGAACTAAACTAAATTAGGCTAAACTAAGTGAACTTAAGATAGACATGAATGTGCAAAAATGTGCTCAAATAATATGAGAATATTCTTTGAGCATGTGCGTAATTATTAAATGCAACAATACCAAATGTGCCTACTCCAACAAAACTCTGTATGTGCAACATAAATGCAAGCTCTATAAATATAATGTCTTGATTCTACATTGTTATATCATAATTATTAGAGTCATCTATATCCCATATCATTATGTCACAACTTTAGGGAATCCTTGTATTCTTTGAGCTTCTAAAGACATGTTTTTAACATTTCTATATTAGGGGCATTAGAACTTGCCCTTTATCATATTAGTAACATCTTTGACACATATTATATTGGGGAAGTACCCTAATAATTTGGTTAATCACCATCGGTTTTCTTTATCACAATGATTGCCATTGGTTTGGTATATCACCATTGTTTGGGGTAATTACCTTTGATATTGGTGAAGGGGGCACCTAGGCACACCAAGGAGAGTATGAAGCCTCATGGGATTTCATGAGTAAATATACATGCAATAACGTCCTATGGACCATTGGGGAACTTATTGGGATGATTTGGACCCACTTGTAAGGCCATTGCCCCTGATAGGCACTTATAAGCCTACTTGGTCAAACCTGGTCAAAAGGTCTCTAGGAGTCTAGGGAAGGATAGGATAGGTATTTTGTGTTGTTTTGATCCTTTTTTGATCATTTTGAAAGGTTCATATGTTATTTGGAGTCATATTACACTATTATGTAAAAGGTGTCAAAATGTTGCTTGACAACATTGACAACTTTTGTTCAATTTTGACAACTCGTTCCCAACGACTATTTTGGTTTGAATTTTAGTTGGGAGAAGTTGTGTTGGTTAAAATATGATGATATAAACCTCAGGAGTTTGAAGAAATGGCATTGTTGAAGTTTTGGGTGAATGAATGCAATAAAAACATATTGATTTCCTATTAAATTAGTTATTTTTGCTTTGTGTATGTACTATTTCAGATTCATTGGTGTTTGAATTGCTCATGGATGCATAGAAAAGTGGTCAAATCTTGTTTTCATTTGGTTTGGTGTGATTTGGTTCAAAGAGTGAAGAGATATATCTATTTTCCCAAAACCATTCTTCAAGCCTTGCCTACCTAGGGTTTTGAGTACAAATGGCTCTAACTTGACTTTCCATCATTGGAAAATCATGGCCTTTGGTGGAAATTCAGGTCTAGAAATGTACCATAATACCATGTGGGTTTTAGACTAGGAAACAAGCACCATGAGGAGCATTGGGTTTTGATTAACAAGACATCTCTATATGACTGGTTAAACTGTCATTATGATTGTGGTTGCAGAGGAGTTGGGGAGTGAGTTAGACATGATCTAAATGTGGATGTGGTAGGTTGAAGTGTGGATAGAGGTGATAAAAGGAATTTTTTTTAGATATCAATCCATTTGTGAGATTTTCTTTGGAAGAGTGGTCTAATTGGCACTTTAGGCCTAGGCGATCATTCAATTATTTTATCACTATTTGGAGGAATCAATAACCCATCTTGACATATTTTATAAAGTGTCTAAAAGGGTATCCTAAACTGTGTTTTTTTTGGTAGGTTGTTTGGGGAAATCATAAGTTGTGGGTCAAAAGCCATGAAAGGAGGGCTAATAGGACACTAGGCCTAATTAGGGCATTATAACCTAGACACTTAGATCAAGATCATTGGATGGTTGGAATGAGTCAGGAAGGATTTCATATGTTAGGATAGGATAATTGGAGGAGTCTAACTCATTTCTTTGGAGGATAGAACCAAAATTACCTTTGCACCTAGGGTTAGGCCTATTAAGCATAGTGGGTTGCTTAAGGGCAATTGATGTGGGAAGTTGTATCAACATAGAGGAGTTGTGTATCATTTTCAATTTGATAAAGAGGGGTGTTAGGAGATTGTGAAAGACCATAAGACTTGATAAGGGGTGAGCACCTAATTGGAGGTTTGTTATAGGAAGGATTTTGGGTGTTTGAGTTCATTCATTTCTTTCAATGGGTACTCTGCATCATAGTGGTATCAAAGAAAGTTAGGTCACTTGGGATACGTGGTCTTGGTGTATGTAAGCAGAAGGATGTGAGGGAGAGGTTGATACAATTCCTCCTAAGAACATGTCTCAAGAGGCAGAGGAAGATGTTTGAAACCAAGGTGAAGGAATTGGATAAGGCTAAAGGCAAAGGGAAAGAGGTTGAATGTGACTCTGATGAGGAAGGAGAGGGGGGGGGAGAGGAAGAGACCCCATGACATGAAGTGGAATTGAATGCAGATCAGAGAGTATTTGTGGAGGCCCTAAAGTCTATTGGCTAGGATTCCTCAAGTGGTAAGGATGATATCCCTATGTTTATTGGGAAAATAGATGCAGAAGAAGTTACAGACTAGATAGAGGCATTGAATAATCATTTTGAATGCAAGGAGATCCATGGAAATAAGAGAGTTATAATTGCCAAGTTGAAAATTAAGGGGAAGCACTAACATGGTATAACTACCTGCAAGGTGGAGGGTGAAAGAATGTAGGAGCATGATAACATCCCAGGATAAAATGTTGGCAAGGGTGAAATCATAATTTGTACCAGTGGACTATGAGGTCCAAATTTATAAGAAAATGCAAATTTTAAGGCATAAAGATCTTGATGTGAGTACATATACATAGGAGTTTCATAGGCTAAGTCTTATAACTAAGCATCATGAGGAGGAAACAAAGAAGGTGGTAAGATATCTTAGTGGATTGAAATACAGTATTCAAGATTAAATCAATATTCTAGCCCTGGACACAGTGAACAAGTGCTTCCAATTAGCACTAAGTGAAGAGGAGGAGTTAAGGAGAATGAGTTATCAGAATAAAAGAGGGAGAGGAGGAAGAAATGTTAGAGGAAGGGGAGGTTTTGGTAGTAGAAATAAACCACATAGAGCATCAACAAAATCTAGTCATGGGGAAAAATAAGGAGGCCCAAACACGAGGGGAAATTCAGAGGGAGGAGACTTAATGATTAAGGAAGGAATGAGGGGCCAGGAAGGGGTAGTGGCACTTTTTTGGGGAGATGCTACTATTGTGGACAAGAAGGAAATTCCAAAAAGAGATGACCTAAAAAGAATCATAACAATAACTAAGGATGAGAAAGGAGGACACAATTGAACCAAGAGGAGGACTGCCATAGTGTGAATTCTCCATCCAGAGCTGCAGATCCAGAGGAGAGAGAAAATGCAATGATGAGGAGGACTTTGTTAAAGGGACCTACACCCCAGAAGACTCCACAAAGGAAGTCTCTCTTTGGGACCATATGCAAAGCAAGAGGATAGGTATGCAAGGTAATTTTGGATTCTAGTTCAACAGATAATCTAGTTTCATTAGAGATGGTTGAAAAATTAAAACTAAAGGGAATTCCTCATCTTTTTCCTTCTAAAGTTTCCTGGATAAATAAAGGGCAACAACACTTGGTAGATGAGAAAGATTGGGTAGATTTTAAAATAGGAGAATATAAAGATATGTTGCTTTGTGATATTGTTTCTATGGATGCTTGCAATTTGTTTCTTAGATGTCCTTGGAAATATAATGTGAAAGCACAACATGATGGAAATTTTTTTTGTAAAATCACCAAGGGAGGGGTGAACTACACCATGAACCAATTGCCAAATAGATCAGAAGAGAAACCATAAGGATCAGGTATCCTAATGATAGGAGAGAAGGAGATGTTACAAGTCTGAAAGGAGGAAGACATGGGATTTTCTTTGATTTTGAAACCCAAGAGAAAGACAGATCAGTCTCATGATAAGGAGAAGGACATTCCTCAAGAAGTGAAGGAGTTGTTGCAAAGATATGAAGGAGTGGTGAAAGAGGATATGTCTAATTCTTTTCCACCCATTAGGGATGCAATCCATCACACCAAATTCATTCCTGGAGCCACCCTACCAAACAAAGCAACATATAAACTGACTCCCTCTCAGAATGAAGAGATTGCTAAAACAATACATAAATTTATTGACAAGGGGTTGATTAGAAAGAGTCTTAGTCTATGTGCAGTCCCAACAATCCTTGTACCCAAGAAAGATGGCAAGTGGAGACTATACAAAAACTCAAGGGCTATTAATAAGATCACCATAAGATACAGATTTCCCATGCCAAGGATAGAAGACATGATGGATTGGTTGGGAGGGGCGTTCTATTACTCCAAGATAAACTTAAAGAGTGGATACCACCAAATAAGAATAAGGGAAGAAAAACTTTAAGACTAATGAGGGATTGCATGAGTGGCTTGTAATGCCTTTTGGTCTAAGTTTTACCCCCTATCACTTTCATGAGATTGATGAATGAAATTCTTAAGCCTTTCATAGGACAATTTTTTGTGGTATATCTAAATGATATCCTTGTTTTTAGTAAAAACAATGAGGAACACCTAAAATATTTGGATTTGTTGTTGAGGAAAATACATGAGGAGAAGTTGCTCATCAACTTGGAGAAGTGTGATTTATTGAAGCAAGAGTTGGTGTATTTGGGGTTTTTAATCTCCAAAGGAAGTCTCAATGTGGACCCGTCAAAGGTAGAAGCCATTGTGAATTGGCCAACTCCTAGAACCATGGGAGAGGTTAGGAGTTTTCATGGTCTATCCACTTTCTATGGGAAGTTCATCATGAACTTTAGTCAGATTTATGCTCCAATGCTAGATACAATCAAAGGAGGGAAAAAGTGAAAGTTTCTTGGACAGAGGCAGCAGAAAAGGTGTTTGAGACATTAAAGGTAAAAGTTTCTCGACAACTAGTTCTTATTCTTCCTCCACTGTAAAGTGTGATGCTAGTAATATGGCCATAGGGACGGTATTAAGTCAGGAGGGGAGGCTAGTATCCATCTTTAATGAGAAGTTAAATGAGGCTAAAAGGAGATACTCATCTTATGACTTAGAGATGTATGCACTAGTACATGCTCTTAAGAAATGGAGGCAATACCTCCTACCAAAAGAATTCATTGTTTATGTTGATAATCAAACTCTCATTTTTCTCAATAGTTAGGATAATTTGAGTCATAAACACATGAAATTGATAGAGTCCATCCAAGCTTACACTTTCACAATCAAGCACAAGAAAAGTGTGAGTAATAAGGTGGCAGATGCTTTGAGTAGGAGAGTGATGGTAGTGCAATAAATTTAGTTACAAAGTGAAGGGTTGAGTCTCTTAAGTCCATGTATGAAGGAGATGAGGAATATCATGACATTTATAGGGTATGTATAGAGTTGTCTAGCTCATGCAATGTTGATTACTTAGAGTATTTGGTCCAGGAGGGTCTACTATTTAAAGGAAGCCAGTTATGTGTTCCAAGGTGTTCAATGAGGGAGAACATCATTAAGAAAAAACATTGTGGGAGTTTGAGTGTCCACTTTGGCCTTGACAAGACTTTGGAACATGTGAGGAGGTACTATTACTGGCCTAAAATGCAGACAAATATCAGAAACTTTGTGGAAACTTGTGTGGTGTGTCAAAGGGATAAGGAAGTTACCATTGATGCAAGTTTGTACCAACCATTAGCCATTACTAGAAGATCATTAGATAGTATAAGAATGGATTTTTTGATGGGACTTCCAAGGACGCATAAAGGGGTATACGGTGTATTTGTTTTGGTTGACAAATTCAACAAGCTGACTCACTTCTTACCATGCAAGAGCACAAATGATGCTTCCTAGATTGCAGACATCTTCTTCAGAGAAGTGGTAAGGATTCATGGACTCCCTTCTAATATTGTATCAGATAGAGATGTAAAGTTTGTGGGTCATTTTTGGAAGAACCTATGGAGGAAGCTGGGAACAAACTTAGCCTTCCATTTTTCCTATCACCCATTGATAGATGGGAAAATCGAAGTAGTTAACAGGTCTCTTGGGAACCCATTTAGATGGTTAGCCAAACAACATGGTCAGACTTGGGATGCAATTCTTCCACAAGCTGAATTTTCTTATAATGATTCAATTAATAGGAGCACTGACAAACACGCTTTTCAAATTGTCTATGGGATGGACCCTAGGGGAATTTTGGAACTCAAGGAGTTACCTAATGAAGGAAGCATCTGTGCACAAGGGGATAACTTTGCAGAATCAATCAAAGAGATTCGTGATCAAATCAGGGATACACTTCAAAAGTATGCCATAAAATACAAGGAACACGTAGAAAAGAAGATGAGGGATGTGCAATACCAAGTGGGGGATTTGGTGTGGGTACATTTTAAGAAAGAAAGGTTGCGTAAAGGGAAGTATGCAAAGCTTACGATGAAGAAAATAAGACCTTGTAAAATTGTTCATAAATTTGCACCTAATACATGTGATATAGAACTACCCCCTAACATAGGCATTTCACCAATTTTTAATGTTGCAGATCTTATGCCATATAAGGGTGATGTAATTGCAGGTGATCAGATAGATCTAAAGATAGAGGAGGATGTGGCGTGGCTAAATGATCTTCCACCTAGCCATCATATGCAATTGGAATGCATCTTGGACACCAAGGTAGTCAAGAAGACAAGGAGGAATATGTACAAACAATACTTGGTAAAATGGAAGGGGTTACTAGCATCTGAAGTAGTGTGGATGGATGAACAAGATATAAAGAGGCATGGGACCTCATCTCAAGTGGAGCTTGAGATCTTTCTAACCGGGGAGTAGAAAGACAATCAAAGGAGGGACAAAGTGAAAGTTTTCTTGGACATAGGCAACAAACAAGGATTTTGAGACATTAAAGGTAAAAGTTTCTCAACAACCGGTTATTTTTCTTCCTAATTTTAATAAACTTTTTACTATAGAGTGTGATGTCAGTAATATGGCCATAGGGGGAGTACTAAGTTAGGAGGGGAGGCCAATAGCCTTCTTTAGTGAGAAGTTAAATGGGCTAAAAGGAGATACTCATCTTATGACTTAGAGTTGTATGCACTAGTACATGCTCTTAAGAAATGGAGGCATCACCTCCTACCAAAAGAATTAATTGTTTATGTTGATAATCAGGCTCTTAGTTTTCTCAATATTAAGGATAAGTTGAGTCATAAACACATGAAATGGATAGAGTCCATCCAAGCATACACTTTCACAATCAAGCACAAGAAAGGGGTGAGTAATAAGGTGTATTTTTGCCTAAAAAAACATGCCAAGGTCATGCAAGCAAAAAAGAGGGCCCAGATTTCAACTGTGTCCAAATAAGACATGTCTTATATGAAAATAGGGGTTTTGGGGGTATTCTAGACACAACCTAGATGTCAGTTTTTTCTCAAACTCCTCCAAACAAAAATCCTCCCAAAAACCACTAAAATCTGAGACAAAAACCTCTCAAAAATATAGATTTAAAGAACAAGGCCAAATCTCTCATGAAGAGAACAGGGGCATGAAGATCTAGAGCTCTGATACCATATTGGAGTTGATGAAAACTATCAACCCATAGCTCCCAAGAATCACCTGCATGCAAACCTGTCACAGAAAGAGAGAAGCAAAAAAGCTATGGAGGCCAAAAATCATAGATCGATGGAAGAGGAAACATATTGTGCAAACAATGTAGAAAAACTCTTAATGCAATAACATCCTCAATTAATTAATAACCATTGAATTGAATAATTTAAAAAGAGGGAATCCTTATAAAAGGATATCAAAACCCTAAAAGGGAAACCCTAAAGGGGAAATATCTAGGTTGCATAATAATAATTAATAAAAGAATTAATTATTATATGCCTAAAGTTTAGCTTAAGTAAAAGAGAGATAATAAGTGACTTAATAATTAAATCAATATAATTTAATTGATTTAAGTAGAATCACTTTATTACTCTAACAGGTTGGAGTGTGGAAAAAAGGTGATCCAATGATTGGTTTGCAGAGATCAATCCATTTATGAGGTGTTGCTTTGGAAAAGTGGTCAAATCGGCACTTTAGGCCTAAGC
This sequence comes from Thuja plicata, assembly GCA_018584345.1. Taxonomy (NCBI): domain Eukaryota; kingdom Viridiplantae; phylum Streptophyta; class Pinopsida; order Cupressales; family Cupressaceae; genus Thuja; species Thuja plicata. The sequence continues at coordinate 233,193 of MU214118.1, read as the reverse complement.
GACCAGTCAATTATTTTGTCACTGTTTGGAGGAATCAAGAACCCATCTTGACATATGTTATAAAATGTCTAATAGGGTATCCTAAACTGTGATTTGTTTGGTAGGTTGTTTGGGGAAATCCTAAGTTGTGGGTCAAAAACATGAAAGGGGGGCTAGTAGGACACTAGGCCTAATTAGGGAATTATAACCTAGACACTTGGATCAAGCTCATTGGATGGTTGGAATGAGTCAGGAAGGAGTTCAAATGTCACGATAGGATAAATGGAGGAGTCTAATTCATTTCTTTAGAGGTTGGAACCAAAAGTACCTTTGCACCTAGGGTTAGGTCTATTAAGCATAGTTGATTACTCTCACTATGCTTAAGGGCAATTGATGTGGGAAGTTGTATCAACATAGAGGAGTTGTGCATCACCTTCAAGATGATGAAGATGGGTGTTAGGAGATTGTGAAAGACCATAAGACGTGATAAGGGGTGAGAAACGAATTGGAGGTTTGTTAGGAAGGATTGTGGGTGTTTGAGTTCATCATTACTTTCACTAGGTACTGTGCATTAGATATATCACCATTCTTTCATCAGTTTTTATGATCAATGACGATCATATCATCATTATCTTTCCCATGATTGAGCTAGGTCTATGTTTACTTGATGAGATGCCCAACCCTTATAAGTTTATTATTTATTCATGCTTGTCCAGTAATATATTTTTTATTGATGTTATCATTCATTATTATTTATGTGTCTATTTCTCTCTCATAATTGTGGACTGAGGATCTAACCCCTTATTAATAAACTAATTGCAAAAACCAATGAAGTTTTTGTATTAGGCCTTATAATCCAAATAAAAAAGGTTGTGAACTCTATAAAGAGGGGGACACACTCCTAAAATCATAAGACTCCTACATGAAATTTAGAATATTTAGTACCATGCAAAAATCTACTATATAAAATATTTGTCTTCTTTTTCTTTTCACCATGATATATCGAAATAGGAGAAGAATGTGCCCCCACTTAGCAAAATAGGAAGCAACCTTAGTAATATTAGAAGTTGATCCCACCAATAACAAAATGTTTATGGTAAGTCATAGAATCCATTGGAGAGGCAGACTCATTTAGAGTCAAAGAAGAATCATAATAAACTAATAATGCATTGGTTGAAGAAATGTAAAAAAAATCATCCTCATTATAAGTAAATTCAACCCCTAGTGTTATGGTCCAACCCCTATCCAACAATTAGCTTTCCTTGGAGTGGAAGGATAGAAAGATGAAAATTTCATATGCATGATGACCAAATCCATTATATCATGATATATTTTAATTAAAAAATAATCCTTCATAATTATATTTTTTATTCCAAATTCTTTTTGTGGCTTATTAAAAAATCTTCCTATAAAATATTAGATAAACAATAAACTAACAATGGTAAAGTCTTTCACCATCTCTTCTAAATTAGGGATAGAGAATAGTTTTCCCAATTAACTTTTAGTGGAAAAGAGACATCTATATTTCAAAACTGAAGATGAGGATAAAAATCTTATTTGAAAAAAACTGAAAAATATTTGATGAAAAAGTTAAATTCTAGAAATTATGATAAATTAGAATCAAGAATGCCCTATCCTAAGACCACACCCCCAAGTTTGTTTAAGAAACATAACAGTGTTTAAAGAGGAATTGTAGGTTGCTTGAAAACCAAGCCTTCACACGTGGATATATGGCAAAACCATTTTTCACCAACGACTCCTAATGAAGAGTCCTCCATTCATGTAAATTTTCCAAGTTATGCCATAAATTTTGAAATTTCTAATATTAGTAACATTGGAGCTCTTTCCCACCCGGTTCCCTCTTATAAGCATATTAGTCCTACTATCTTGCATGACGTGGCATCACGGAGAGCACACACAAAAAATTATTCACATGATCATTTTTTTAATGGTTCTTTACTTTCTAAGGATTCTACGGTCACGAGTGTCTAAACACATGCATGTTTAGGATTGCTAGATATTTTTAGATGCATCATGGTTTAGGATTGACATGTGATTTAAAGTGGAGATAAATGTTTAGGATTGTTAGATATTTTTAAGATGCATGATGATTTAGGATTGACATGTAATTTAAAGTAGAAATAAAATGTAATGGTAAAAATCTATTAATTTGTATAATTAATTTTTTTTTAATAAATATATATGATGACAAATGATTTAATCTTGTGAAGTTGACTTCATTTATTTAGTTATTATATATTGTTATTTGTTTTATATGCTTGTAGTTTTATATGCTTATAGTTTTATAGTATCTCTATGTACACAAATATCTAAGACTTATTTGTTTGGTTATGACATCTTGAACACACACATCTATCTAGCTACTATACACTTTGATTTGGCCTCTTGTTTGATTTAGGATAGGTGTACACTCAGTAGTACATCCTTGAGAGCACAAACTTGTCTTGTCTAAAATCAAATTAATAGAATAGTCTCCTTTACACTTTCCACCCAAAGTCATTTTGTTTTGGCCCTTTGATATTGTGTTCTAATATTTCAAGACATTTATTGTATTCATTTTAAAGGATCGATCTAAGGAAACAATATTTGACCATCTCGAAGAATTGAAATGACAATCAATAGCAAAACATTTATATTTGGTGCACTAAAACTAGTATAGAATATGCATCATAGGCATTTATACATTGCCTTTTTTATCATCAAGATGTTGATCAAGGCAAAGAGTCCTTGTGACTTGGTTGTAGGACAACTTATCGAAGCTATTTTTCAACAACACTTTCCCCTAGTTAGCCAAAGGAGTAGAGCAGAGTAGTGTTAATTATGATATTCAAAGATAGAGATTTGTCTAAATATTAAGATGAGTTCGCAAAGTAGAATTAGTTTGAGGTGACAATATAAAACCAACTTGCCAATTTATCCTCTAATATAATACAAACCAAATGTAAAATATTCTCTTGGAAAGTTTTACATCAAAAGTTACCTGTAGGGGATAAATTAAGATTGTTGCCTTTGCAATCAGTGAAGTGTCCATTTTGTCATACCAATGAGAAATTAAAACATGTCTTTTGGGATTGTTTTAGAGCTAAAAAAAATGGAAATTCATATTTACTCATCTTCGTGCTATTTTTTTTTATCAAGCCTTCAGAGGGAAGGAAGCTTTGTTTGGTATTGGTCTTTATAAGAATATAATTGTAGACTCTATGAGAGAATGTATTTTGCTGCACATATGGAAATGTAGATGCCAAGCAATGTTTTCTGCTCATATTTTGCACCAGGAAGTAGATACTTTAATGTTTTACTTGGATATCATATTCCAACTCTATTTTTTATGTTCACAGTTGAAGACGAGTTACAAAGATAACAACAGACTAAACAGAAAGACGAAGAAAATTAAATATCAGTTTATGCAACTTCATGATGGAGAGATTGTATGTGCCAGAAAATTGCATAAGTTTCTCAAATTCCAAGTCTAATATGTATCTTCATTTGAACATAAGTTATGTCATTGTCAATCTCTTTAGCTGCTATTGTACTTCTCAGTTCTTAAGTCTTAGTAGGTGTTGTTTATGTACAAAATATGTATGTTGTCACCTTGTTTAAGCAATATGTTGTTGTTGCAGTGTTTTGGTGTATAGTTTTGGTCTTTGTGTAGTCATAATTGTATAAGCTAGCTGATTGGCTTTGATGTTATACTTGATTCTTATGTCGTAATGATATTTTCTTTTCCTTCTTACAGTCCTTAGTGGACTGTCATAATTTTCATCGTAATATTTAGCTTCGATCAATACAAAAAAAATGTAAAATCAAAGGTACTTATCAATCTAATAGATCACATCCTTCTATGTAGACAACATCACATCCAAAATGTTCATCAATTATCTTCGTTCTTTAAAAGAAGAAAAAATAGGTGTTTTCTTCTTCATTTAATCTTTAAATGTAACAAGGTCATTAGAATTATGGTTGTCATTTAATCTAAATAAATATATGTTGACATGTATTCACTTTTATCAAAGCTATTTTCCCTTACATTTCAAAAAGATAATGAATAAGAGTAGGAGGATGAAGTTAAAAGAAAAAAAATAAAACTGAATGTTTATTACATTGATAAATATTTCTTGGTGAGAAGTACGAGATAAAAACATGTATTGATTTTACACATCAAAGAATTATGATCAAACTAACCTTACCATACACTTTGTTTATAAAGATAAGATTGTGACATGGAACCTTGTCGTGTTGCAATATAATGCATATTTGTGGATGAAAAAGATCTAAGATCTTACATTTATTATATCTCCTAGAAAATCTATAGTTGTGATGTATGCAAAAGACTTTTCGCTTACATTTTTTTACATTTTCTAAGACAATTTATTTAATTAGTCATAAATGACGGGGAAGAAATAAGATTATACATATTTCTCTATTAATTTTTTTTTTCATAAATGGAGGTGGAACTTTTATGAAATACAACTTGATTTAAATTCTAGTAAGACACATATTTCAATTTCAACACCCAATGAAATACATTCATATTGAGATTAGCTATAATATAAAATTTAAAATTTGAGAAATAATTTGATTTGATTGTAATAAATTTACACTAAATGAAATTTCAAATACACAATTATTTTTTTGTATGGAAGATTTTTTAATCACATAATTATTTTTTTTGTATGGAAGATTTTTCATTGACAAAGTTGTATTAGTGACTTGAGACAGGAGCACGAGACCACATAAGTTTTAATAAGTGGCCTTTTGGATGCAACCATGTGAGATTCTTTTGCATCAATGTTTCGACCACATTCCATTATGCATTAGTTGTTGTTGGATCACAAAGTGTGATCGAAACGAAACATTGATACAAAAGAATCTCACATAGTTGCATCTAGAAACACCACTTGTTAGCAACATGAATTGTAGAAAATATAATGTCTCTCAACATAATTTTGAATTCTAAACCCATAGATTATGAATTGTGATTGTTGACGAAAAAGAATCTTAGAAGATTGCATCCCAAAACACTAATTCTAACTTTTTTTAAAAAAAATAATAAAAATTTCATAAACTGAATATATTTTTAATATATAAATTAAAAAATTGACCATAAAAAAAACTCTATGTTCTGTAATAATTGAACCTATGGGCCCAATAGCTAGTTTTAGATTTTCTAGAATAATAGTTTTTCTCTTATCCCGTACAAGGGCGGGCTGTTACGCCACGACTCTCTCGAAGCCGTCGCACTACTCCGAGTTTTCCTTCTAGTCGCCGGCTGCTCCGAAGACTCAGTCGAAAAAGACGTCAGAAATACGACATAACACATACATAATGCTCTGTATACATGTCAAAACACCATGTTCAAGCATAAAACCCACTTGACCGACCTAAAACAAAATCCAACAGCTTAAAACAACACACCCAAATACCCAATCTCAATAACAAGAGAAATCATACTGATACCAGGGTTTAACTTGCCCAATTAAAGAGTCACAAGTCAATATACAGTCACTGTCCTGTCTTCCTCCTTAGCATTTGTACTTTTTGCCATCTGTAAAAAAAATATATATACATTTATTTTTTTAAGACAATAAATGGTCAACTGGAATAAGTTTTCTCTTGTGAGCCGGCTCTGTGGTCAAATTTCCCAAGGTGGGCTTTTCTTTACGCCCCTTCAAAACCTCTCTATATAGCAGAGGGCTCTTAATCAGGCATACCCATTGCAGTTTTCTGCACATCTGAACTTTCTTCTGTTGGGTTTTGAAAACCTAGTTTTTGAAGAGTTAGGGTTTGGTGTGGCTTTTGCCCATTCGGTTGTTTCCGATTTTGGGTTTCTAAGGAGTGAGGAGACTACTATTGGGTTTCTGGTAATTGGTTGTCTTGGGGAGTGGATGTTGATAATTTGGCATGGCCAATTTATTTGAAAGAAAAAAGAATTAGGTTTTTGCAGGGCTTTTATTGAATTTGGTCCCCGTGATTTTAGGTTTACAAAGCAATAAATATACTAGTATTAGGTTTCGGTTAGGTAATTAATTCAGGAAGTGGGCATTGATTATGTGGCATACTCATCCGATCAGTATTTAATTGGCTCTACATGTGTCTTAGTGAGTGTGGAGGTGGAGGATTGAGAAAATCGGGATTGAGGGAATTTGTTTTTCTCTGTGTGTTAGTTAATGGTTTAAAGGATTAGTTAATTTGCCGATGAATATCAAGGTCTAGGTGTGGTAGAGAATCACGGCAGCTGGAGTACAAATTGAAAAAAAGAATAGTGATTGGGCTTGATATGTAGTGTTTTTATACAGCGTTTTGTTGATTTTTGTTGTGTACGGTTTTGGTTGATTGGAGAGATAGAGCACCTGAAGCAGTGTCCACTAGGGCAGTTTTTGTTAGGATTGGTATCGTGGAGCACAGTGGAGAATTGGGTGTTTCTGATTGTATAATGGGTTCGTGGAAGGAATTTTTACTCACAGATGAGACTCTAGGGACATTCATGCCTATTGTCGTGTATTGGGTTTATTCTGGCTTTTATTGCTTGTTGGAGCCTCTTGATGGCTACAGGCTGCACACTGCTAAGGAGGAAAAGATGAAGAATTTGGTGTCTAGGAGTACTGTTGTCAAAGGGGTTTTGCTTCAACAGGCAGTTCAGGCTTTGGTTGCTATGATATTATTTACGGTATGCCTTTTGCCTCGCAGGATTGCTCTTTTATGCGAATTTTTTTTTGGTCGTGGTTTTCCACAATTAGAGGATAGGCCAGAAAAATATAACAGAAGAAACTGGTTTCATTCCTAATTCATCAATTTTTGTTACTGGAATGACATGGAAATTTTAGTGATAGATGACTTAGCTAGAAGATTCAGAGAAATATTTGTAACTGGCAAATTTACTTTCTTGGAATATGACCAAAACAACAATCATCGACACTTGTTAATAACTACCTATAGAGTTTTCCTTGTTTGTGGAAGGGAGGTGAGAGCAAAGCTGCCTTGTTAATTTTTCCTTAGTTGTCTTATTTATTCCTCAAATAAGTACAGGGTGAAGACTTACACTTTTCATAATATCAATAATTTTCCATGACACAGCCAGCATACATAATATGCAACTCAGCTTAAGGAAAATTTGATGGCCAATCTGTAAATATACCTAAAAGTATTAGATTCTTTTAAATTAGTGGTTTATCTTCTTTTCTTCTAACTCTAGTTTATAATTGTAACACATATTTCTTATTTTTTCATATGTGCCATCTAAATTTTTATTCATAAGAAATTTTTCCAAATAGAATTTGTATTAGATGTATGTCTTACACCGTTGTGCAATTTTCTGGCTTAACTCTGTTGTTTTTTCTGCATCTTCAGACTTTTTCCTTTTAATTTGCAAATTGCAATTAATTTGTTAATTTGGAACATAACTCCGCTCAGGCTGATAAGGCACATGAATGGGCCCTATATACCCTTTATTGTACTTTATCACAGGAAGCTTGGCCCTTGCAGGTTATCAGATGGAATTTGATCTCCTGGGTTGCCTTGTGGTCTTTATATTCAAAACTAATTTAATTCAAAAATTAAATAGTCTGATTTTTCTCATTCTGACCATCAACAAGCAGCAATAATTATACCCATCTTACTTTTGTATAGTTCTTTATACTTACTGACATTGCCAACAGGAGTACAATGTCATAAAATCGCTGAACAGGTCTGTGTTCTATCACACTGGATAAAAGTGTAATATCAAGTTACGTTGTGAAGGTCATTTTATTGCTTCCATGTTTGAAATAGAAGTATCATGAATTGGTATTTTGGATTGGATTAATTTAGTGCTTGGGTTTCTCATGAGCTTTATTATTTACACATGGTTGTCTATCGGCCAAATTCACTGGGCTTTAAAATATACGATTTTGATCATGTTAGTTTGGAGGGCAGCACTTTGATTACCGGAGCATATGGGTACACAGACATTTGAAACAATGCTTTTATGTACCTTTTTAAAACTGATAAATTAGCTACCTACAACAAAAATAGGACCATTTGGTCTAGCTTGTCAAATTACTCGTAAGTTACCTCAAAGCAATTTTTTGGATTTTAAAGATGAATTTTTAGGATCACGTTTCTTGCTAGAGTTGAGTAAACATATTAGCATATGAAATTTTGACTGCAGCCTTCCTTGTGATATTATTTACAAAGATGGCCTCTCCAAGTTCTTGAAATTCATTGTATTTATTTGTAGTTCTTGAAATTTGGTTTAGGACCGATGGTCAAGTTTCTATTTGCATGTCTTGTTTTGGCCGATCATTTGAGCAAATAGCTTCTCCTAGTTCTCTTTTCTAGAGCATTGTGAAATTGCTGCCCTGTAAATTGTGATGATACAATCAACTTGCAAGAAAATTGTAATTTATCTGCTATTAATTCTTCCTCAGTCTGTCATTTGTGATATGGATGGTAACAAGTTGCAGAATATCCATTTTATGAGCACAAATAGGCGTGCTTTTATGATGATCTAATGAATGAAAGAATCCTACAAATTTTCTGCAATTCGTAAAATTTTGGATTGGGGCTGTTACTTGTAGTTGTTTCTATTTATACCTTTCTTGAGATGACAATTTTCATAGCAATCATGAAAATCCTGCTCTGATTTGATGTTTACAGAATTGTGAAACCTTTTATTGCATGTGTTTACCATCTCTGATCAGTACGTTGGGCTTTTAGTTTGTGATTTTTTGGCTTACAGTTTTCTTCCTTCTAGAAAATATAGAAATTGTTAAATACGATTTCAATTACTTTGGATGCTATCTGCTTACTTTCAATTTCATTTTTTGATGGTTTATGAATCATGATCTGTTTTCATTGAGAAATTTATGGCAATGTTTGCTTGTTGGTGTGCAGGTGACTGGTCAATCGGAAGAATCTGGTTTAATTTTGCAGCCTTCACTTGTTGTGCAAGCAAGACAGTTTCTAATAGCAATGTTAGTGATGGATACATGGCAATATTTTGTCCACCGCTATATGCACCATAACAAGTTCTTGTATCGCACTGTTCATTCACTGCATCACAAGCTTATAGTACCATATGCTTTTGGAGCATTGTACAATCACCCAATTGAGGGTTTACTTTTAGATACTGTTGGTGGTGCTATGTCTTTTCTTTTCTCTGGGATGACACCTAGGACATCCATATATTTTTTCTCCTTTGCTACAATTAAGACGGTAGATGATCATTGTGGACTCTGGTTGCCTGGAAATCCTTTTCATATGTTTTTCCAGAATAACACAGCATATCATGATATTCATCACCAGCTATATGGGACTAAATACAACTTCTCACAGCCTTTCTTTGTAATGTGGGACAAAATCCTTGGGACACATATGGCTTACACACTGCAAAAACGACCAGATGGTGGATTTGAAGCTAGGCCAGTCAAAAACGAATAAGTTCTGGAGCTCTTTTCACTTAATGTAGATATGTATTTCCACTGAATCGGTTACCAGCCATGACAAGCATTTGATGTTTTAATTTGCCTGGCTAGTCAGTAATTTAACTTTCATACTGTAACATAGATGAAATCAATACATAAGCAAAGCTTCTAAGTTGCACTACACACAGTACCAAGAGGATGGTTGAAAGGACAGGTCATGATTCATTGTAGTGCTACTTTCAATCATTATGTCATCTTAAGTTTTGTTTATAAACAGGAATTCCAAGCATTTTTTTCTGAGTTGAGAATTTATTCTTCAAAAATACCTTTATCAAAGTAGGGGTTTTCAGCACCATACTTTCTTTTTCGCCATGCAAATAAAGGCACAAAATTTGAGAGGTGACAGAACTCTAAAGCAACATTGAAAGCTGTGACAAGTCTGCAGTTAATTAAAGATTGGAGATACTATACCCATAGACAGGAGTAGTAGTACTATTATGGGTTTAAGAGAAGGCAATTGAAACCTCTTTGCAAGGGTGGATGTGTAGGCTTGCTTGTGTACAGTGTTTGAATATGCAACATGTTATGATTTAAACTTGTTTTGTTTGCTAAATAGATACATGGTGACAAGTATGGGTTACCATAACTCTGCAAGTTTACAGGACAAAATGCCACCTATATAAAATGTGGCTTCAGACAGCTGCCTTGCAGATACCATTTACATGGTTATAATTGATGTTAAAATCTTGCTGGACCAACAATCGAACATGTTTGTTGATTGTGTAATGAGAGATGGTAGTCATTTTTGGATAGATCACATTTACAGCTACCAAGCATGTACTAGCAATGCTTATATAGAATAAGCTCAGAACAGAAATCAACTTGGGACCTGTAATATATTTTTGTGGTTGTTGATTATAATCTTATAGCAAAATGTACTCCCATATAAGCTTATGTTGTTTTCCGTTTGTTTTTGCCCCAGCTTACATTTTATTATTGGTTCATTGTATTTAAAATTCTGGAATTTGTCTACATTCTCATTAAGATATTCCCGTTGCATATATAATCTATTACATGGTCAAAATACATTATATAAAGTTAAGGGTCAAAGGGTTAAGGGTTAAGAATAATGAAGATTTGAAAATGATTCCTCAGACCTGTAAAATGAGAATAAATTGAAAATAGAGTGTCTGGTTCTACCTTTATATGTGCTGACTGCTTCCTTTTGACTAGAAAACAGAATAGTTCTTGTTGGTTTTGAAACAGAGGTTGTCTTCTGTGTGTCAATATAACTGTTAAATGACCTACAATAATTCGTTCTGTTAAGATTCATGAAGTCTTTATCATCCACTTCATAGTCTTCCACAGTAAGTAGTTACTTTATAAGATCTATTACTGCAGTACCTAAACTTGTCTACCAGTGCTAAAAGGAGCCTTATTCCTCCCATCTGATATGATGAATGTAGGGAGAATGGCCTACATTGTACAATTCACGAGTGCAATTGATATGCATGCCCGTCAATTTGATATTTGCTATGTAATGTTAAAAACTTGCAGTGCCTAAACTTGTCGACCAGTGCTAAAAGGAGCCTTATTCCTCCTGTCCGATTTGATGAATGTAGGGCCAGTGGCCTACATTGTACAATTAACGAGTGCAATTGATACGCATGCCCATCCATTTGATATTTGGTTCGTAATGTTAAAAATTTATAGTGACACATAACTTTACTATTCCCCATTCTGAGTTTTATTTACAATTACCTATTGAATCCCAATGGGCAGCAGTGAAATATTCATTGTTTATAAGGATAAATAATATGCTTCCTATTTATGTTTACAGGGTGTTAACAGAATTGGGATAATGAGGGCTCATAGGTGGCTAGTTTACTGTATCGTATTGAAATATCATATAATTTAACTGTGTAGTTAACCAGAACACAGAAAGACTGTGTATTGGAAATAAGAAATTGGGTCTTGCCTTGCCTCTGGAAAGCATTACTACTAATTGTTGCTTCAAACATCCGTGGCTGAAAGGAAACCATGTTCTATAAATTTACACCAACACAAGTAATTCGTTGTATTGTCTTGAGGGCTATAACATGCTTAGTTGTCTTCAACCAAATTATTGCAGAATCTTGTAGATTTTTTTCTGTCGTTTCCTTGTGGATGGAGTTAGCCATACGAACGTTTATAAGTAAATCATTTTTCTTTTTTTTTTTGCTTCCTTAATGGACAAATAGAAATATTTCATTTGTTAGTCGTGTTTCCTGGTCATGGTAAGTATGCTTGGGACATTTGATTTTATTTTTACTAAAAGAAGGGTAAAAATTTATTCAATCACAACAGAGAAACAAAAAAGGGCCCAGAAGAGAGAGAACCCTATTACTATGCATTAATTGATCAAGCATGAGAGCCATATCTGGAGATAATTGCCCCTTATCTACTATATAACAACCCTGCATTTGATCCGAGGCCCATTTGGCCAAACAATCTACATTGCCATTCCACTCCCTAGGAATATGAGTTGAAGTAACTGATTCCATGGTGTTGCATAGCAGAAGAATATATCTAACAACTAAGGCTAAGTGCTAACAAACATCCCCATACTCTCGTTTGGTTAACAAGTTCACCACCGCCTGAGAATTAGACTCGCAAATAATTTTGTGCCAACTAAGATAAGAACAATATTGAACAACATACAAAATAGCAAGAGCTTCTATTAAATTATTGGAATGAAAGCCCTTATAGACAGAAAAAATAAACTGAACAACACCGGAATTGTCTTGCCCAACACCACCTATGCCAACATGTCTAGGATTCCCTCGAGATGAGCCATCAGTGTTAATTTTTAAAACTCTAAGAGGAGGAGGTGCCCAACGACCCTCTCGATTGACTCACTGTAATGGACGTTTGCATCTATTACTTTTACCCTGACCACCAAATATCAGAGCACCTCCTTGAAGGGGAAGATTAAGATGAGTACAAATAGCAACATCACCAGGATTTCATGAAGAGAATGCATAATTTTCCACCACAAGTGTATAGCATTCATTCTTACATCTTGAAAAATCCTCATATTCCTTTCTAGCCAAACATGCCAGATGATAAAAGAAGGGCAGGGAGCCCAAGCAACATGAAGAAAATAAGTTTTAGCATGAGGCTTACCCCAACGTGCCCAAAGCTCAGACTGAGAAGAGACATTACAACAAGTGTGACCCCAAACATCCCACCAAATGATATATTTCTTTAGCAAATGAGCATTGAAAAAACAAATGAGAAATAGACCCCTCACTATTATAACACAAAACACACATTGAGGGGCCATTAAAGCCCCACTTGCAAAGATTATCCTGGGTAAGACAACGATTGTGAGCCACAAGAAAAAATTGCATTTGGGCCATGGAAATTTATTCCAAACCTACTTCCACCAAGGCACCTCAATTACCCCAAACAACTGTCTGTTAAGCTCCAAGTACCCTGCAGAAACAAAGTATCTGCCATACGAGTCACTACCCCGGGCCAGGACATTCGC
>MU214118.1:193003-220251 GCA_018584345.1 Thuja plicata | reverse complement strand
CCCCCCCCTCCCCCTCCAAGGAGCTGCACACCCTAGATGTTAGAATCTGAGTCAACTCATTTCAGTCCCTCTCTGAACCACTCGGTGGCCAATTAGAATAATTTTTCCATCTGTAACCAACAATCAGGCCAAAATTCTGAACAATCTTATAATGCACAACCTTATCCCAACTATCAACTATAAAGCAATCACAAAGGACCTGCAAATGTGGATACATGGAGAGAAGAGGGGGATTACCATCCCAAGAATTTGTCCAACAGAGAGCCTCTGAGCCCCTGTTGCAGATCCAAAAAGGCCCCTCTTAATCAATTGAGTGCCAGTTTTCAAAGTGTTCCAAAGCATAGAACCCTTGCGCTCCAAAGGATACCGAGAAACATCTAAATAGTTAACTCCTGGTAAATATTTATGCGTGAGAATATGAGCCCAAAGCTAATTCTAATTGGTACACCAATGCCAATACAACTTAGCTGCAAGAGCCTACCCACTCAAGATAGCAAAACAAAGGCATAAACCTCCCTCTTTGAGCCGACAAACCATATCCCACTTAATTAGGCTCCATTTGGAATTCTGGAGATTGCCACTCCAAAGAAATGTTGAGATTGATGAACATCAATCAACCCAAGATCATCTGCATGCAAAGACTATTACACAGAATGAAACAGACAGAAGATAGAAGGATTCAGATAGCTATGGCGGCCAAAATGAGAGAGAACCCAAATCCATTGTGACAGAAATAATTTCTATTAACACAATAAAGATTACAAACTGATCTCCCTTAAGAAATACAAAGAGGACAATCCTTATAAAGGATGTCGAAACCCTAAAAGGGAAACTAACTCAGAAAATGAAACTTTCCTAAGTCTAACTTAAGCACAAAAGAGTAATTACTAAAGATTACTCTAACAAGAAACTGGCGCAAGAGCACATCAAATTCCTTAACAAAATAAACAGTAGTAGCTTGGATGAGGCTTCTATAAATTGGAAGGGTCTGAATCACAGATTGAAGAAGGGTCACCCAAGCGTCTGTAGAAAGTCACAAATGAGTGGACAATTATTAACCTTCCAAGGCTACTTATCGAGCAAGTCTTGCCAAAACAACCTAGGTTGTCTACCAACAACAATAGGAATGCCCATATACAACAGTGGAATCTAGATCTAATTTAAAATCACATAATATCAACAATCCTCCTCTGAATAGGCTCAAGAGTATTAAAAAAATAAATTGAAGATTTATGCTCGTTAACCTTCTGACCCGAAGCAACTACATAAGTATCTAATGTTCGCCTGAAGGATTCAACCTCATGCAATCAAGCAATCCCCATAAGAGCAGTATCATCCACAAACTGGAGATGAGAAAGCTTTGGCAATCCATTATCCCAAATCCAACGATGAATTTGGCCTTGGGAAACCTGAGACTTAATAAATCTGCCAAGGCCCTCAACCATAATAATATACAAATAGAGAATTTTGCCCAAACCAAGCGTTTAGATGCTGAAATAATCCATTGATGATTTAGGATGGTGGTGTATATTTTGTTTGCTTTGATTTGTTGTTTTTCTTGCTACTTTCAGTTTTAGGAGATGAAAAACATCTAAATCTGGGATTAAATCAATCCAAGTTAGATGACAACCTTATGATTGAATGAATGTCAAGACAAAGCCAATGAGACTAGACTACATCTTATCTTTTGCTCTTCAAGCTTCACAAGACTGGAGAGGAACTCAAGAGGGTAACTTAATGGAAGTCTTGAGAATAGTAAAGATCTTGCTACAAAGACAAAATTAAGTCTAGTTGTCACGTTATATTTGTGATGCAGGATGCTCCCAAGATGTGACAACAATCATGGATCACCAAAAGATATTATATTAAAAAATTTCAATAATTTAGTCTTCAATGTTTTTGTGAATAATTTGATGTAATAAGGCCTAAAATATTTGACATAATAAGGCGTAAAATATTTGATAAATCATTTGGCCAAGTTCTAAAGTGCAATATGGAGTTTGACACAAGTTGGCATCATATTCTTGGCATATTATTTTTATCTTCCACTTTGGCTAGTCGTGGTGTCGATTATTAGATAGTAAGTATTTTAAAATAATAAATTTATGTCTAAAGAGCATTTTTTCACAGTGGGTACCCAAGTTACAAGTGGAAATTCATGTCTCACTATAGAGTGTTCAACAGGCCGAATAACTGAGGGGGGAGGGAGTGAATAAGTTATTCACAAACACTTTATAAAACTTCTACTTTGTCGGTAAACTCACAAACCATACAAATGATAATCACAATTATATCAATATTAATTTCTGTTATGCAGGTAACCACCTTAAGCAATCATAACAAATGTAAACATGAAAGCACAAAACCACAAAAAAATATCGAAACTTACATGGAAACCCAAATTGGGAAAAACCACGGAGAAACTAATTCTCATGAAATGAACACCGGTTAAGGTGGACACTAGTTAAGGTGATTTTTACAGAGGCTCATCGTCGGTTCGCTCACTGCGGTTGGCTCACTACCCTGGAAATATGAAGAGGCTCACTACCAATAACTAATAGGCTAATTGCCAGAATAATAAAAATGAAAGAAAGAATCCACTATTGAATTCATTTTCATCGATACTCTACAATACATAAATGATATAACTGTCTACTACTGATTGCACATACATCAACACAGAGATCTTTAACTTCGCATATTAGTCACATACAAGCACACTCAAACAAATGATAATATTTCTTTTATACTACTTGATGCCATCAACCAAGTCAACCTAAACCAATTTGAAATAGGTCACACCGAAACATTCCCGCGGTGGGGAGGAATGAAACATGAACCACCTCGCACAATACAACACGCTACACAATCTCCAAGATCTTTGATATAAACGGATAGGATTTACACATTACAAATGCATCAACTAAAACACAACGATCATATCCAAGGTAGGACTAGTCCAAACCAAACGCTCCACCATATGTTGCAAACTAAAAGGGACCACCACTGAGAAGAACATCTTTTGGTGAACACTTCTACCGATACACCAAAGCTATCAGTACACATCAACCGATACAGAAAATAAACCAAATTAAGGAGTTGACATCAATGACAACCATTAATGAAAACATCAATGGAAACCATTAAATGACAACATCATGAATAACATCAACTTCACATTCTAGCAATCTCTCACTTTTTCATTGATGGCAACATTCATCAATAAAACAACAAACAATTCTCTGCAAAAAAGATATCAATATCAACTGTTCTTCTCCCCCTTTGACAAAAATGACAAAGGGCCAAACTCCCCCTTAGTGACTAACTCCGCTCCTTCTTAGAGGAAGCCCCCAAGCATTGATCCAGAAAAGAATAATCATGCAATTCACTGGACCAAGGCACACATGGGTGCATCTAGTAAACATTAGGAAGGGGCAGAACGCTCAGCTTCCCCCTGAGATACTCAAAAGTATCCTTACACAAAGGTTTTGTAAATATGTCCGCTATCTGCTTCTTTGTAGGCACACACTCAAGTTTCACTTCCTTCTCCAAGACCTCTCTCAAGAAATGATACCTGATAGATATAAATTTTATTTTATAATGATGCATTGGATTCTTTTAACTGTTTATAACATTGGTATTGTCACACATTATTGAAATCGGTTCATTAAAAGTTATACCAATATCCTTCAAAGTCTTTTTCATCCATAATACTTGAGTACAACACGAGGATGCTGCAATGTATTATGATTTAGTAGTTGATAATGTTGCAAAATCATATTTCTTGCTTGACCAAACAACCAACTAGGAGCCAAGAAAGTAATCTCCACCACTACTATTGATGATATCAGAATGATGAGAGTTGACATTGATGATGATCCTAAAGAGCATGGTTGTCATTGTTGGATATCCATTACATAGGTAAGAAAGGTATACCAACTGGTACACATTATATCCAATCGGTAAAGAGAAGTTAAGTCAGAACAGGTAAACAAAGGTATACCAATTGGTATACAGTATATCCAATCAGCAAAGAGAAGTTAAGTCAGAACAGGTAAACAAAAGAATAGGTAAACAAGAGAACAGGTGAAGGACAAGTTGGTTAAGGAAGACAAGTTTCCTATCGGTACATTGGAAGGTACAAGGACAACAAGTGAATTGAGATTTATGACCGCGTCACTTAGGTCACATCGGTAAAGGCACAAATGAAGACAACACCAACCGGTCAGTTCAGCGAACAGGTAAAAGTAAAAGTTATTCAACAGTTTTGTTCAATTATCTAAAGCGGTTATAACAGACACGATTCAATGAATCTGGACAAAAGGAAAAATGTAGTACATTGTTTCAAGAGTTGAATAAGTCAATTTTTTTGTAGTTGTGTACAGATCTGATTATGAATTCTAGGCATATTCTTACCAATAATAATGAAGAACTATTTCTCATTGGAAATAACAACTTGATGATTGTTATGGACGACACAGTGAGATTGTAATGTTTCAATGAGTTGTTTATGACTGAAAAAGTTATTTTGGAGGGAAACATAAACCCCAATTAGGTTTACAATCGAAGGTGAAAGGATATATGATAATAGCTGTTGTTATTGTAAAAAGAGTGATGTTGGAGAAGAACAAAGTTGAAGTATTGGTTGAAAAGTAAGATCTTGAACAATGATTGCAGAACCAATTTCAGAGAAGATTCAGGACAGAGTTCAAAACAAGAACAAAGCATCAAAGGATATGATTAGCATTCAAAAGTGCATTTTCAAAGGTTAATTTTATTGTTGTATTCCTAATAGATTCAACAAGTTAAATCCCTTAACCAGGTAGTCTCTCACAATACTTTTATTGTAAATCCCTTAATAGGGCGAACATTGTAATAGTGGGATTAAATCCTTTAACAAGGTAGTCTATAATAAGACTTTAATTACTTCTAACAATGTATTAGTCACTCCTAATAGGGTGAGTCAACTAGAAAGTGATATATTGTAAGCTCCTAACAAAGCACTCTTTTCTACTGCAATGAGAAGATTATGGGTGTCATCCCCACCGTGGTTTTTCCCTCTGACCAAGGGTTTCCATGATAAAAATATGAGTGTTATGAGTGTGAATGTGTTGTTACTTTATGCATTGCACTTTTACTTTAAAGTTACAGTGATATGCTTATTAGTGTGGAAGCTTCTTTTTCTGTTGTTGAAAGCTTTAAGTAGAAGTCTGAAAGTTTTGTTAGTCTTGATTCACCCCCCTCTCAGTACCTATTATTTCCAACAATTGGTATCAAAGAAAAAATTCTCTAGAAGAAAATTTTAACAACTTGGGGAGTAGATCCGAGGAGATGGAAAGCTATAGGTATGAAAGACAGTTGGTTGCAACTAACGCGATGAATGAGAAACTGGAGAACAAGCTTAAGACTTCATTGGCAGAAAGGAAAGAATTGTCTGAGAAACTAAGAGAAAGTCTAGACAACATTGATCAATTATCTGAAGGAAGTGTTAATTCTGAAGAAGTTGATGCAACAATAGTAGATCTTATGGAAAAGAACAATATCCCAAATGATGAAGCATCCAAGATGAAAAGAGAACAAGAAAGTCAAGCTATAAGGATGTGTGAAGTACTTGAAATCATGAGAGCTACTAAAGATGCAAAAATAATTGTTGAAAATGCAAAGAAGAATGCTGAAGAACTAATTAGAGTAAAGGGTATTATACTTCAAAGACTAACACATGAGAACCACACACTGAATGAACGACTAAGTGACACCAGTGATGAGAACTTACAAATGTGTGCTGAAAATGAATAAATGAGAAAGGAGAATAAACAACTGAAAGAAGAGAGGAAGATTGAGAGTGAAACAAATGAAAAACTTAAGCAATATAAACAAAGCATGTAGAAGATCGATGAGAAATTGAAGAGTCAAAGGAAACCTAGAGATACTTCTAGACTAGGATATATCGATGAAAACAAATTTGAAAAAGGAGAAACATCCAAGTCTTGTGTTGAGCAACAATCAAAGATTCCTAAGGTGTATGCAAGTCCACAAGGTAATAAACCTACTAAACCCACTTGCTACAATTGTGGAAAGCCTAGACACACTGCTAATGTATGTAGAAGCCAACTGGTGAATGTTCCAAGAACTACTCATTTTGATGGTTATTGTTACAATTGCAATAAGTATGGTCATCAAGCTTATGAGTACAGATCAAGGACCAATAGTAGATCATCTTAAAGGAGTTTCAATGGCTATTGTTATACATGCAAAAAATTTGGTCATAGGGCAGAACATTGCAGATCAAGGATACCTAAAAAACCAGTGAGTATTCTAAGAAGAGAAGGAAACATGAATTTCATATGTACTGTTTGTGGAAACTATGGACACTTGGCTATGAAATGTCAACTGAGAAATCCTAGAGGTAATGCTAAACCGTGGAGCACAACAGGTATGACATATTTTTATGTCATAAGATTGGACATCTTGCAAGAGATTGTAGATACAAGAACTGGTCACCAAACAATGAAGATGAGAATGGTAAAAAGACTGTTAATGTTGAAAGAAGCGAGGAATGAGATGAAAAAGGTACATGGGTGAAGAAGGAAGAAAGTAAATAAGACACCAACTCATCAATAGGCAACCCTACATCCTCTGGCTTAGGGGATTCATACTCAAACTAAGAAAGTAAGTTTTGCATAGGGACTAAATTTCATTTTTATATTTATCCGGTCCCTTATAATGATGAGCGATAAAATCTATCTGCATAGTGAGATGCATTGATGTTAATTTTGATGAATTACGTAGCGATGAGTTGTTATGTATCACTGATTTTATCATTTGCAAAAATGTTATGTATTAATGCTACTTTTGGCATTAACCAATAGACGTTGTAATCTATGGAGTGATATCGATGAACTGCATTTAATGTTTAGTTCCAACTAGCCGTTAGTCAATTTTTTGTGCAAATAAATTATAGGCAAACCTGGATTCATTATTCACCTTGCATTTCAAAGAGCGTTTACAGGAGCAGAGTAAGATTTCATAGTGTGATTGATTGTGAGAATTGTTTAAGCTAATCACTTACAAAGATTTGAACTGTGAATTTGAAAGCCCTAATTGAGATATTTAGCAGAGTGGTGATCATTTGAGAAAGAATTTGGAGTGTTCGAGTTACCAAACAAAAATCTAGTGAATCACTATGGCATCAAGGGTTTCTACACCTACATTGATTGGGAACAAAGGAGGTGGAACCTGAACATAAGCTACACCCATTGAAGGCAGCGGACATGGACAAAACTAGTGCCCTATCCCTAATTCCACCTTGAGTTATATTGATTGAGGATGTAAGAAATTTTATTCATTGTAATATTGTTGAATTAGGTAATGAGCAGATACAAAAGGAGTACTTGGCAATGTGCAACAATGGTGAACTTAAAGCCAAGTTCAAACATATTCAAACAAAGGGTTTGACATATATTTTGAACTTACCTAAGATATTCAAGGAGGAATGGATTCGATATGTCTTGAGTTATTTTCATGACCAATTCATATGGCTGGAGGAACCGATAAAAATCACTAAGGAATTGATTCATCTAATAACAAGTTTCTCAGCAAACGGAGAACCCTACACCCTAAGGAATATATCTATGAAGATGGTAGCACAACTTACTAAGTATAAGAAAGATCCAGAGCAATGACAATTGATGACATTGAGGATCAAGAAGTTTGTTTTTCATTAATGATAGTTGGTTACAAGGTCTATCAATCTAGTCGGTCGAATAGTGTTCCCCGTGGAGCTATTCATGCCACATCAAATAATGAAGGAAGGGATGAGATATGACATAGTTGAGATGGTGAGATCACATCTTGTGGAAAAATTGAAGAGGATTAAAATAGACAAGAAGCAATCACTAAAGCTTGGATCACTTTTGGTATGTATGTTTTTCTATGTGCAAAACATTTTCCCTAGCAAAGGAGCAATAACTTGGAAGACAGAAAAACCAACTCTATATCAAATCAATGAATACATAAGTGAACTAGGTGATAACCAAAACAATATCATGTGGGTATATTTAAAAGACTTTCGACAAAAATGCATAAGAGGTATAGGATACCTGCACACATTGTGGAGAAGTACAGAGACACAGTTTGTTTTCTAGTTGATACTGACACTTGTAAGATACAAGTAGTAGATCCTAGAATTTCATTGATACCTAAGATGGGATATGATACTGATGAACATTTTTTAACCCTAAACATTGAAGCTTTACTAAAGATGCTGGTTAACAAAAAAGTAAAGAGGTATGGTACTTTTGAGGAGGCATATGAAAGAATCACCCTGCAACTCAAAAAGCCAAGGATTGAGAGGAAAGCATGGAAAATCATTAGTCAGTTGGAAGAAAAATTTGTTACTAGTGAAGGTAGTAGTTCCACAAGTGAGAAACATAAAAGAATTCATGATGCTTATGCCAAGAGGAAAAGGAAGTCAGTAGAAACTCAGAGTAAGATTCCATAACTACCATCAATAGAAGAGTCTGGTATGAAGAAGAATGACGAAGGTAAAACTTCTGACCCTATGCCACCTGAGGTGTCTCAACTTGTCAACACTAGGAAATATGTAAAGAGGAAAAATAGAGGACATGCAAAGGCCTCTCCTATCAAGAAAAAAAAGAATACAAAATTAGACAGTGAGAAGACAGATTTTGAGAAGGAAATCACTGACATGGGAAAGTCTGGAAAGACAAAGTTCAACATTCCTAAGAGTGAAACATAAGTTGCTAATGCAATAAAGGAACATGGTATGATAGGAAATATCAGTAACTTTAAATTTTCTAAGTTATCTCATGAGGACAAGAGGGCTGTTGAAGATGCTATTGTATTCCGTTTTCAGAAATTCATCAAAATACCTAGTCAAATCAAAAATCACATTGCTAATGAATTGTATGAAGTAGTTAATGTCAGATGGGAGTCTGCACTAGAGATTGAGAAGGAAATAAGAGAAATGACACTTCTCTACACAATGACACATTTGATAGTATGGAAGATCTGCCTTCAGGCTTAAATGGACATAAAATTTCCCTGACAACACTGAAAGAGTCATGGGAGCATTCACGTGCCACTGTAAAGGTACATTTCAAGGTTATCTTTGACAAATTGTAAGGTTTGAACACCTTTGTATATACATTTTTTATCATGGTTTTTGGCATTATTGTCAAAAAGGGGTAATGTATAGTAGATCAAAAGTGGGAGTATATAGTATATCAAAGGGAATTACAGATTCAGGGGGAGTATGTAATCCATCATGAAGTATAGGTCGAAAATTTGAAAATTTGAACAAGTTTTGTCCATCAATGCCAAATGGGGAGAACGATGAGAGCTAATATTGATGATGATCCTAAAGAGTATGGTTGTCATTGCTGTAAAACCAGTACATAGGTAAGAAAGGTATACCAACCGATATACAATATATCCAACTGGTAAAGAGAAGTTAAGTCAAAACAGGTAAACAAGAAACATGTGAAGGACAAATCAGTTAAGGAAGACATGTTTCCTATCGGTACATTGGAAGGTACAAGGACAAAGGTGAACTAAGATTTGTGACCACGCCACTTAGGTCACTCCGGTAAAGGCACAAATGAAGACACCACCAACAGACCAGTTCAATGAACATGTAAAAGTAAAGGTTATTGAACAATTTTGTTCAATTGTCTAAAGAGGTTATGACGGTGCAAGATTCAATAAATCTGGACAAAAGGAAAAATGTAGTACATTGTTTCAAGAGTTGAATAAGTCAATTTATTGGTAGTTGTGTACATAAATGATTATGAATTCAAGGCATATTCTAACCAATAATAATGAAGAACTATTTCTCATCGGAAATAACAACTTGATGATTTTTATAAATGATGTGGTGAGATTGTAATGTTTTGATGAGTTGTTTATGACTGAAAATTTTATTTTGGCGGGAAACAGAAAGCCTAATTAGGTTTACAATAGAAGGTGAAAGGATATATGATGATAATTGGTGCTATTGTAAAAATATTAATGTTGGAGAAGAATAGAGCTGAAGTATTGGTTGAAAAGTAAGATCTTGAACAACGATTGCATAACCAATTTCAGCGAAGATCCAGGACAGAGTTTAGAACAAGAAAAGAGCATCAAAGGATCTGATTACCATTCAGAAGTGAATTTCATAGGTCAATTTTATTTTTGTATTCCTAATTGTTTGAACAAGTTAAATCCCTTAACGGAGTAGTCTCTCTCAATAATTTTATTGTAAATCCCTTAATAGGGTGAATATTGTAATAGTGGGATTAAATCCCTTAACAAGGTAGTCTGTAATAGGACTTTAGATACTTCTAACAATGTATCAGTCACTCCTAATCGGCTGAGTCACCTAGAAAGTTACATATTGTAAGCTCCTAATAGAGCACTCTTTTCTACTACAATGAGAAGATTGTGGGTGTCATCCCCACCGTGGGTTTTCCCTTTGACCAAGGGTTTCCACGATAAAATCTAAGTGTTATGAGTGTGAATGTGTTGTTAATCTATGCATTGCACTTTTACTTTAAAGTTACAGTTATATGCTTATTACTATGGAAGTTTATTTTTCCTCTGTTGAAAGGTTTAAGTAGAAGTTTGAAGGTTTTGTTAGTCTTGATTCACCCCCTCTCAGTACCTATTATTTCCAACATAGTACTTATTCGGTTATCCACACAAATTTACCAATCTGCATCAGTATAAGTTGTCAACTTGAAATATGAACCTTTTGGATACCATAATCCAAACTCGTATGTTCCCTTCAAATATCTAAAAATCCTCTTTACTGCCATAACATGTGATTCTTTCGATTCTTTCTGAAATATGGCTACCAAACATACTACATACATAATATCTGGTCTAGTAGCAGTTAGGTACATAATACTCTAATCATTGATCTATAGTTGCTTGCATCTACATTCTATGAATCATCTTCCTTTTCCAACTTACAACCGGTAACAAGAGGAGTACATACCGGTTTAGAATTTTCCAAACCAAAATTTTTCAACAACTCCTTGACATACTTGGACTGTGAAATGAAAATGCCTTTACTACTTTTATTTACTTGCAATCCAAGAAATAAATTCTGCCCGCCAATCATGGACATCTCAAATTCATTCTGCATGTACTCTACAAATTTCTTGCAATAGTCATCTTTTCTTCCAAAAATGATGTCATCAACATAAAAAAAAACAATTAGAATCTGATCTAAATAAATCTTGTAATACAAGTTACTATCTGCAGAACCTTTTTGAAATCCTTTCTTAATCAGATATGTATCTAATCTTCCATACTAGGCTCTTGGTGCCTACTTCAGTACATACGATGCCTTGTTAAATTTTCATACTGTATCCGGACTCTCTTATGAACTGAATCCTTTTAGTAGTTCAATGTAAATTTATTCTTTCATTTCTTTATTCAAAATGCTAATTTAACATCCATCTGATAAACTTTGAAATCCTTATAAGCTGGAAATGCCAAGAATATAAGAATTGCCTCCATCTGGATAACAAGGACATAAGTCTCATCAAAATCAACTCCTTCAATCTGAGTGTAGCCCTTGCATTCTAACCTTTCCTTGTTCCTTATTACTTTACCCTTTTCATCAATCCTTTTTTGGTAAACCCATTTTGTACCAATCACATTCTTATTAGCCGCTCTAGGTACAAGTTCCCAAGTCTAATTCTTTTCAGTTTGATCAAGCTCTTTCTTCATTACTTTAACCCATTTTTTATCATTACATGCTTCTTCTATAGATTTAGGCTCAATTTTTGAAAGTAAACATAACAAAACTTTCTATTGTGCTTCTCTACTTCTAAAAAAATCCTCTATTCTTATTACCAATAATATAATTCTCAGCACATACCTTGGTGTCTTAGTTGTAGATGTCGGTGCTTGGCTTGTCTCTTCCTCATTTTTCTTGTCTTCTTTTTCTCTATCCTCTGTCTCAGACTCATATTCAATGTGCTTCTGAGGAGTCTTATGAAAATATTCATCAACCTTCACATTCGTGCTTTCAAAAATTGTATTTAGCCTTATGTTGTCAAACTGATACACTTTACTCTTTGTAGAATATTATGAGAATATACCTTCATCTTCTTTAGTGTCAAATTTTCCAAGGTTATCCTTATCCTTTTAAATGTATCATCTTCTTCCAAAAATTTGTTTTCATCTAGAGCACCATAATTGTCCCACTCGACACCACCTATGCCAACATGTCCATGATTCCCCCAAGATGAGCCTTCAGTGTTAATTTGTAAAACTTTGAGAGGAGGGGATGTCTAGCGACCCTCTCGATTGAACCGCTATAATGGAGGTCTACATCTATTACTTCTACCCTAATCACCAAACACTAGAGCACCCCCCTTGAAGAGGAAAATTAAGAGGAGTGCAAATAGGAACATCACAAGGATCCATGTCACCAGTCAAATAACACATATCCACTATAGTCTCGCAAAGAGAATGCATAATTTTCCACCACAAGTGTATATAATTCATTCTTACATCCTAAAAAACCCTCCTATTCCTTTCTATCCAAACATGCAAGATGATAAACGAAGGGCAGGGAGGCCAAGAAACATGAAGAAAGAATTTTTAGGATTAGGCTTACCCCAATCTGCCCAGAGTTTAGACAAAGAAGAGACATGGAAATAAGTGTGATCCCAAACATCCCACCAAAAGTTCCATATTTCTTTAGGAAAGGAGCACTGAAAAAATAGATGAGAAATAGATTCCTCACTATTAGAACACAAAACACACATTGAGTGGCCTTGAAAGCCTCACTTGAAAAGATTATCCTGGGTAAGACAACAAGTGTGAACCACAAGCCACAAGAAAAAAATACATTTGGGCTATGAAAATTTATTCCAAACCTACTTTAACCAAGACACCTCAATTACCCCAAACAAATTTCTGTTAAGCTCCAAGTACCTTGCAGAAATATAGTATCTGCTAGATGAATAAATTCCCTAGGCTAGGATATTCACCCCCTCCCCTAAGGAGCTGCACACCCCAGATGCAAGAATCTGAGTCAACTTATTTTGGTCCCTCTCTGAACCACCCGCTAGCCAATTAGAATAATTATTCCATCTGTAACCGACAACCAGACCAAAATTTTGTACAATCTTATAGTGCACAAACTTATCACAGCTAGCAGCTATAAAGAAATCATAAAGGGCCTGCAAATATGGATACATGGTGAGAATAGGGGGATTACAATCCCAAGAATATTTCTAAAAGAGAGCCTTCATGCCCCTATTGTAGACCCTAAAAGACCCCTCTTAATGAGCTAAGCCCTAGTTTCAAAGTGTTCCAAACCATAGAACCCCTATTCTCTAAAGGATAGCGAGAAACATCTAAATAGTCAACTCCTGGTAAATATTTTTGCATGAGAATACGAGCCCAAAGCTGATTCTGATTGGTACACCAACGCTAATACAACTTAGATGCAAGATCCTAACTAGTCAAAATAGTAGAATGAAGGCCAACACCTCCCTCCTTCTAGGGCCAAAAAATAAGATCCCACTTAATTAGGCTCCATTAGGAATTTTGCAGATTTCCACTCCAAAGAAATTGGTGTGAGAGCACGTTAAATTCCTAAAGAAAATAAATAGGATCCTCTTGGATGAGGATTCTATAAATAGGAAGGGCCTGGATCACATATTGAGGAAGGGTCACTCGAGCGACAATAGAAAGCCACCAATGAGTCCTATTATTAACCTTCTAAGGTTACTTATCGAGCGAGTCTTGCCAAAATAGCCAAGGTTGTCTACCAACAACAATAGGAATGCCCAAATACAATAGTGGAAGAGATCCAATTTGACATCATAGGATATTAGCAATCATCCTTTTTATAGACTCTAGAGTATTAAAAAAATATATTAAATATTTATGCTCATTAAAATTTTGACCCGAGGCATCCAAATAAGTATCTAATGTTCGTCTGAAGGATTCAACCTCATGCTATTGAGAAATCCCCTTAAGAGTAGTATCATCCACAAACTAGAGATGAGAAAGATTGGGAAGCCTATTATCCCAACTCCAACCATGAATCTGGCCTTGGGAAACCTAAGAATTAATAAATCTGGCAAGGCCCTCAGCCATAATAATAAACAAATAGGGATTTTTTCCCAAAGCAAGTGTTTAGATGCTAAAATAATCCATTGATTTAGGATGGTGGTGTGTATTTTGTTTTCTTTGATTTGTTGGTTTTTCTTGTTACTTTAAGTTTTAGGAGATGGACAAAATTTAAATATGGGATTAAATCAATCCAGGTAAGATGACAACCTTATGATTGAATGAATGTCAAGATAAAGACAATGAGACTAGACTAGATCTTATCTTTTTCTCTTCAAGCTTCACAAGACTAGAGAGGAAGTCAAGTGGGTAACTTATTGAAAGTCTTGAGAATAGTAAAGATAAAGTCCCGGGAATAGTAAAGATCTTGTTACAAAGACAAAATTAAGTTTAGTTGTCACATTATATTTGTGATGCAGGATGCTCCTGAGATGTGACAACTATCATGGATCAACAAAAAATATTTTTATTTAATTTTTGCAATAATTGAGTTTTAAATGTTTTTGTGAATAAATTTGATGTAATAAGGCCTAAAATATTTGACATAATAAGGCATAAAATATTTGAAAAATCATTTGGCCAAGCTCAAAAGTGTAATATGAAGTTTGATACAAGTTGGCATCATCTTCTTGGCATATTATTTTCATCTTCCACTTTGGCTAGTGGCGGTGTCGGTTATTGGATAGTAAGTATTTTAAAATATTAAATTTCTCTATTTAAAGAGCATTTTTTCACACTGGGTACCCAAGTTACAACTAACAATGCATGTCTCACTATAGAGTGTTCAACAAGCCAAATAATTGAGGGGGGGGGGGGGGGGGGGGGGGAAGTGAATAAGTTATTCACAAACAGTTTATAAAAATTTTACTATGTCGGTAAACTCACAAACCATACAAATGATAATCACAGTTATATCAATGTTAACTTATGTTCTGTCGGTAACCACATTAAGAAATCATAAAAAATGTAAACATGAAAGCACAAAACCACCAACACAAAAAAATATCAAAATTTATGTGGAAACCCAAACTGGGAAAAACAATGGAGAAACTAATTCTCATGAAATGAACACTGACTAAGGTGGTTCCAGTTAAGGTGATTTTTATAGAGGCTCACTACTGATTTTCTCACTGCGGTTGGGTCACTACCGATTAGGCTAACTGCCCTTGAAATATGAAGAGGCTCACTACCAATTATAAATAGGCTCACTCTCAGAATATATAAATGAAAGTAAGAATCCACCACTGAACTCATTTTCACCAATACTCTACAATACATAAATGATATAACCGTCTGCTACTGATTGCACATACATCAACACAATGATCTTTCACTTCACATATTAGTGGCATACAATCACACTCAAACAACTTAGAATATTGCTTCTTTTTTACTTCTTGATGCCATCAACCAAGTCAGTCTAAACCAGTATGAAATAGGTCACACTAAAAAATTCCCATGGTGGGGAGGGATGAAATATGGACCACCTCACACAATACAACATGCTTCAACATGCTACACAATCTTCAAGATCTTTGGTACAAATAGATAGGATATACACATTGCAAATGCATTGACCAAAACACAATGATCACATCCAAGATATGTCTGATCAAAACCAAATGCTCCACCATATGTTGCATACTAAAAGGGACCATGATCGAAAAGAACATCTTTCAATGAACACTTCTACCAGTACACCAAAGATATCAGTACATAGATCAACTGATACAAAAAATCAACCAAATTAAGAATATTTTAACATTAATGACAACATCAATGAAAAATATTAATGAAAACATCATTAATAGCATCAAATTCACATTCTAGCAATGTCCCCCTTTGTCATTGATGGTAACATTCATCAATAACAAAGAAAAAAATTATCTGTCAAGAAAGCTATCAACATCAACTATTCTTCTCCCCCTTTGACAACAATGATAAAGGGATGAAGTTCCCCTTACTGTCTCACTCTACTCCATCTAAGAGGAATCCCCCAAGAATTGATCATGAAAATAATAATCATGCAATTCATTGGAGCAATGCACACACATGTGCATATAGTGAACATTAGTAAGGGGTAGAGCGACCAGCTTCCCCTTGAGATACTCAAAATTATCCTTGCAAAAAGGTTTTTTAAATATGTCTTCTATCTTCTCCTTTGTAAGCACATACTCAAGTTTCACTTCCTTCTCCAAGACCTCTCTCAAGAAATGATACATGATAGATATATGTTTTGTTTTAGAATGTTGCACTAGATTCTTTGAAATATTTATAGCACTGGTATTGTCACACATTATTGAAATCGGTTCATGAAAAGTTATACCAATATCCTTCAAAGTCTATTTCATCCATAATACTTGAGTACAACACGGGGATGTTGCAATGTATTCAGATTTATCCATTGATAATGTTACAAAATCCTATTTCTTTCTTGACCAAGAAACCAACCGGGAGCTAAGAAAGTAATCTCCATCACTAGTACTTCTTCAGTTATCCACAAAACGTACCTAATCTGCACCAGTATAAGTTGTTAGTGTGAAATATGAATATTTTAGAAACCATAATCCAAACTCTTATGTTACCTTCAAATACCTGAAAATCCTCTTTACTACCATAACATGCAATTCTTTTAGTTCTTGCTAAAATATGACTGCCAAACATACCACATACATGATATCTGGTCTAATAGAATTCATGTACAGTAATCCTCCAATAATTTTTTC
Organism: Thuja plicata; assembly: GCA_018584345.1. NCBI lineage: Eukaryota > Viridiplantae > Streptophyta > Pinopsida > Cupressales > Cupressaceae > Thuja > Thuja plicata. Next base: position 203,425 of record MU214118.1, on the reverse strand, counting down.
TATAGGTATTTGTATCTTCCTTTTGTGAATCATCATCCTTAGCGAATGTACAACTCGTAACAATAGGGGTACATACCGGTTTAGAATTTTCCAAACTAAAATTTTTCAACAAATCCTTGAAATACTTGGACTATGAAAAGAAAATGCCTTTACTGTTTTTATTTACTTGCAATCCAAGAAATAAATCCATCTCACCAATCATAGACATCTCAATTTTTTTTTTGCATCTACTCAACAAATTTATTGCACAAGTCATCTTTTCCTCCAAAAATGATTTCATCAACATAAACAACAAAAATCAGAATCTGATCTGAATAAATATTGTAATAAAATTTACTATCTACGTAACCTTTTTTAAATCCTTTCTCCATTGGATATCTCTCCAATGTACCATACCAGGCTCTCGGTACCTGCTTCAGTACATACAATACCTTCTTCAATCTACATACTGCATCTAGGTTCTCTTCTGATCTGAATACTTTTAGTTGTTCAATGTAAAATTCTTTGTTCAGTTCTCTATTAAAAAATGCTAATTCAACATCCATATGATAAACTGTAAAATCCTTATAAGCTGCAAATGTCAAGAATATAAGAATCACCTCCATCCGGGCAACATGTGCATAAGTCTCATCAAAATCAACTCTTTCAATCTAAGTGTAACCCTTGCATACTTTACCATTTTTATCTAGCTTATTTTAGTAAACCCATTTTATACCAGTCACATTCTTATTAGCCAGTCTGGGTACAACTTCCCAAGTCTGATTCTTTTCAATCTAATCAAGTTCTTTCTTCATTTATTTTTAACCCAGTTCTAATCATTACAAGCTTCTTCTACAGATTTAGGCTCAATTTTCAAAAGCAAACATAACAAAAATTTCTCTTGTGTTTCTCTATTTCTAGTAACATCTCCTCTATTCTTATCACCAATAATATCATTCTCAGAGTGATTATCCTGTACATACCTTGGTGTCTTAGTTGTAGACGTCATTTCCTATCTTGTCTCTTCTGCATTTTGCTTGTCTTCTTTTTCTCTATCCTCTATGTCAGACTCATATTCAATGTGCTTCTCAGGAGTCTTCTAAAAATCTTCATCAACCTTTAAAGTCATGGTTTCAACAATCTTATTTAGCATCATGTTGTAAAACTGGTACGCCTTACTCTTTGTAGAATATTATAATAATATATCTTCATCTTCTCTACTGTCAAATTTTCCAAGGTTGTCTTCATCCTTTCGAATGCAACATCTACTGCCAAATTTTTTTCTTCATCTCTAGCACTAAAATTATCTTTCCCAACACAACCTATGCTAGCATGTGCAGGATTCCCCTATGATGGGACATTAGTGTTAATTTTTAAAACCTCAAGAGGAGGGGGTGTCCAGCGACCCTCCCGATTGACCTGTTGTAATGGATGTCTACATCTATTACTTCTACCCTGACCACCAAACACCGTAGCACCCCCTTGAAGAGGAAAATTAAGATGAGTAAAAACAAAAACATCACTAGGATCCACGCCCCTAGTAAAATCATGTCATGTATGTGGAGCCTAATCAGACTCAGTTTCTTTCAGCGCAGTTTCCCCCCAGACTTATCAATTTTCTATTATTCAGAGTATTTTTGCCCTAATTAGGTTAGGTCAAATATACTTGTGAAAAGGGCTTAGGGTTTTGAGATTTGTATGTATGAGGGATTTCGTAGCTTCCTATGGTGGTATTGAGTTGCAGGTTTAAAAATGTAATCACTAGATAATAATAAAGACATTGGACTCACTATTGGTGGACGTAGCCCAGGGATTGGGTGAACCACGTTAAATCTCTGTGTTATAGTGTTCTCTTCTGTGCGTTAATATTTGCATTTTTCTGCTTATTATTCTAACAAATCACACTTAGCCACTACAACATCACAAAGAGAATTCATAAGTTTCCACCACAAGTGTATAACATTCATTCTTACATCCTAAAAAATCCTCCTATTCCTTTCTAGTGAAACATGCTAGAAGATTAAAAAAGGGTAGAGAGCCCAAGCAACATGATTAAAATAAGTTTAGCATGAGTCTTACCCCAATGCACCAAGAGATTAGGCAAAGAAGAAACATGGAAGCAAGTGTGACCCTAAACATCCCTCCAAAAGTGCAATATTTATTTAGAAAAGGAGCACTAAAAAACATATGAGAAATAGATTCCTTACTATTAGAATACAAAACACACATTGAGGGGCCCTAAAATCCGTGCGTGCAAAGATTATCCTAGGTAAGATAACAATTGTGAACCAAAAGCCACAAGAAAAAATTGCATTTGTGCCATGAAAATTTATTCCAAACCTACTTCCACAAAGGCACCTCAATTACGCAAAACAACTGTTTGTTAAGATCCAAGTACCCTGGAAAAACAAAGTATCTTCCAGACGAATCACTGCCCCAGGCTAGGATAGTTGCCCCCAGGAGAATCACACCCTAGATGCTAGAAACTGAGTCAACTCATTTTAATCCCTCTCTGAACCACCCAGTTGCCAATTAGAAGTATTCTTCCATCTGTAACTAGCAACCAGATCAAATTCTGAACATTCTTATAGTGCACATCCTTATCCCAACAAGGAGCTATAAAGTAATCATAGAGGGCCTACAAATGCAAATACATGGAGAGAAGAGGGGGATTACCATCCCAAGAATCTATTTAAAAGAGAGTCTCCAAGCCCCTGTTACAGATCCAAAAGGCCCCTCTTTATCAGCTGAGCCCTAGTATTCAATGTGTTTCAAACCATAGAACCCCTGTGCTCTAAAGGATACCGAGAAACATCTATATAGTCATCTCCTGGTAAATATTTGTGCGTGATAATACGATACCAAAGATGATTCTGATTGGTATACCAAAACCAATACAACTTAGCTGCAAGAGCCTATCCGCTCAAGGTAACAGGATGAAGGCCAAGACCTCCCTCATTCTTGGGTCGACAAACAAGATCCCACTTATTTAGGATCCATTTGGAATTCTACAGTTTTCCATTCCAAAGAAAATGGTCCAAGAGCACATCAAATTCCTTAATAAAATGAACATGAGTTGCTTGGATGAGGCTTCTCTAAATAGGAAAGGGCCTAAATCACAGATTAAAGAAGGGACACTTGAGCGGCAGTAGAAAGACATCAATTAATCCAATTATTAAACTTTTGAGGCTACTTATTGAGCAAGTATTGCCAAAATAGCCTAGGTTTTCTACCAACAAAAATAGGAATGCCCAAATTACAACTGTGGAGGAGATCCAATTTCAAATCACAAGATATTAGTAATCCTCCTTTGATTAGGATCTAGAGTATTTAAAACCTATATTAAATATTTATGCTCATTAACCTTCTAACTTGAGGTAGCCAAATATGTATCTAATGTTCTCTTGAAGGAGTCAGCCTCATGCAGTCAAGAAATCCCCATAAGAGCAGTATCATCCAAAAACTGGAGATGAGAAATCTTGGGCAGCCTATTATCCTAAATCCAACCATGAATCCAGCCTTGGGAAACCTAAGACTTAATAAATCTGCCTAGGCCCTCAACCATGATAATAAACAAATAGGGAGCTTTTCCCAAACCAAGTGTTTAGATGCTGAAATAATCCATTGATGGTTTACAATGGTGGTGTATCTTTGATTTTTTTTCTTGCTATCATTTTTAGGAGATGGACAACATCTAAATCTAGGATTAAATCAATCCAGGTAAGATGCCAACCTTATGATTGAATGAATGTCAAGATAAAGCCAATGAGACTATACTAAATCTTATCTTTTACTCTTAAAAATTCACAAGACTGGAGAGAAACTCAAGAGGGTAACTTAATGAAAGTCTTGAGAATAGTAAAAATAAAGTCTTGAGAGTAGTAAAGATCTTGCTACAAAGACAAAATTAACTCTAGTTGTCACATTATATTTGTGATGCAGGATGCTCTCGGGATGTGACAACGATCATGGATCAACAAAAAATATTTTATTTAATTTTTGCAATAATTTAGTTTTAAATGTTTTTGTGAATAAATTTGATATAATAAGGCCTAAAATATTTGATATAATAAGGCGTAAAATAGTTGATAAATTATTTGGCCAAGTTCTAAAGTGTAATCTGGAGTTTGACACAAATTGGCATCATCTTCTTGGCATATTGTTTTCATTTCCACTTTGGATAGTGGTGGTGTCGATTATTGGATAGTAAGAATTTCAAAATATTAAATTTCTCCGTCTAAAGAGCATTTTTCATAGTGGGTACCCAGGTTACAAGTGGCAATGCATGTTGTTGGAAATAATGGGAAGTATGTACTGAGAGGGGAGGGGTGAATCAGTACCTCAAACTTTTAGTTAATTAACCTTTAACCTTATGTAATCAAATATTTTCTTTCCCGATCATATCTGTTGTTCTTTCTTTATGCATGTGATATCAATTCATAATCTTAATTGTATGTAGACATTCATAGAAACATTCATGAAAGTAAAAGACACATAACACAAGATATAGTAACACAGAAAACCCCTGTTAGAAGGTAAAAACTATGGTGGGGATGGCACCCACAAAACTTCACTATTTGCAAATTAGAAGGGGCCGGTTAAGGCTTACAATTTGATCACTTTTGATGATCTACCCTGTTAGGATTATTATGTGGAGACTAGTTAAGGTCTACTCTTTTAAGAGCTTTAGCAACATTGTTTAGTGTGCACTCGGTTAAGAGATTTACAATAGGATTGTTAAATCCACCTTTCTTGAAAGGATTTCTTCTATTTGCTACATGTGTTAGAATGTAGACAAAAATACTCATTGACCTGAGTGTATACAATCTACAATTGCTAATTATAGACCCATTAAAGATTACATGTAAAATGTATCATCTAATGTGATTGATTAATACCTTTGTTTCTCGGTAGCCTTGGTTCTTGGTTCTTGATAACCAAATTCATCTTTTGCTGCTCTACTTCTTGAAACTCTCAGTCTGATCCATAGATGTGATCATTGGCTACTTTCATCCTCTCATCCATCAACAATGAATGTTTACACATCTATTTATACAATAGATTTGACCTTTTTAGTTTCACGTATTACAAACTTAACTCTATGATCAAAGGTTTACAACTTGACCTTGATCTCTTAGTTTGCATGTTTTTAATCAGTTAGACTGATTAAAAGAATTACAATAATGTTTCTTGCTCCTCAAGAAATGGTTTTAAAACAAATCAAAACTCTAAATATAAAATACAAGTGTTTTATCTGACATGGAAGTTAGATCCACATTTCTCGGGATATAACTGACTTTCTGTGACTGCTGCTCGGTATGAACTGAAAGTCTATTTGTCAGGTTCCCTTTCTCTATTGGGTTCCTCTCTTGTTTGTTCTCTCAGTTTGCACTGTATTCTTCTCATCAGGTTCCATAGTTGGTTTACACCTCTCAGGTTCCACTGTTATCATGTTCGTGTTGCACTATCAGTTTACACTGTAAAACTTTGTCATCGAGTTTCTCTATACCTAGCACTTTCGGTAAGAACTGAAACTTGTCATTCGGTGTAGTGTAAGCGACAGTTCAAAAACTGTTTCTCTTTGCATACTAATGGAAAAAATTATGTCATCAATCTCCCCCTTTGACATTAGTAGCAAAAACTGTTATGTGTATGTAGCATATAAAAATGGATATGTTATTAAAATGTAGGATAAGAAAATGTGTGGGGAAGATAAGATGTTCCTTTTAACCTCAAATACACAAAGGAAGGATCCAGATTGATTAACCGAAAAAGGAAGGATCAATGCATAAATGAATCAATCGATTGGAAATGAGAGTAAAGAGGAAGACCTTAGATTCTGTTTTATAGAAAAGAAGGTGTGATAGATTTTGAAAGATTAAGAACTTTAATTGAAATGAATAGGTGAAAAGTACTAACCTCAAAATTTCACAGATCTGAAAAAATATTGTTTTCGGGGGTCTGCACTCAGTTTCTGGAAAATCTGCAACCAGATCTGGAATAGAAACACAGAGATGAACAAAACCCAGAAATCTTTTTCTGATCTGGCTCAGTTCCTAGTTTGACCCTCAAGTCAATGTCACCATTGACCTAGAATTTTCAATTCTGACCTAGGGTAGAATCAACCTCTGATTCTGACCTAAAATCTCTGATAAAAAATATGTTTCTGGATCCTGATAGTTTTCTGAAAAGGGTATCTAAATCTGCACTCCAATCCACTATTCCAAACCTGTCCCTGCAATAAAAATGGTTTATTTGTTGGTGGGGAGGGGTTTGCCTTGGTCAAACCCCAGTTTTGGAATTAGCCTCAAAGTATAATTTAAATTGCATAGAACAAAAAAAGTAAATAAAAAAATTCACCTTGCATGTATGGAAACCCTTATGGCAGATTTGAATCCGTGGATCCACAAGTATGTATGCACCAAATGGATGTATAATGTAGAATGTAGGATGTCTCAAATCAATTGCGTGTAGATCTTAAACAGCAATCTTGAATGGATCTTTGAATAGGAGGCTTGGAGGAATGTGGATGGAGAAATCTTCAACAAGAGGGCTCCATAGAGCTTGAATCCTTCAATGGCTACCAATGGATCTCGTTGATGAATTGAGTGCTTGAGAAGTGATTGAATATTTGAGAATAGATGAATGCTTCAATGGATATTTGGCTTGCTTCAAATCTTGCTTCTTCACCTTTAAATTTCACTTCTTAAGTCTTTGATAGTTGATGATCCTGGTTTTCAAGTCTTAGTTGATGGTTAGAGAAAATGACAGAAGAAAGCTTCCTTATATATGAATCTAGGGAACAATCTTCTAGAGAGGCCTACATAGGAGAATTAAATTCCAATTAGACCTATATCCCTAGAAGAGGACCTATATTAAATATAGTTTAAGAATTGTTGTTTCGAAGACCAAAATAGCTGACCTGGAAGCGAGAATTAATTATTTCTGAAGCCCGATATCCGGAAACCCCAGAAAGTTGAAATCTGGACCTTGGGCCTGAAAAAGGTTGATTCTGACCTAGGTCAAGGCTGAGGTTGACCTTGACCCAAAAAGGTCAATTTTGACCCTAAGGTCAAAAATCCCAATTTGTAGTTTCGGGTGCTAGAAACAGGCTGGAGAAAAGTGGAAAATGCGGCAGAACAGGGGAAAAAGCCAGATCCAAGTCAGAGACCCATTCAAGTTGCTTGACATGATCCCAAACCACTTACTCGAAAGGCTAAAACAATCTACAGTGGAAGTGTTTTCATTTTCTGACTATACATTTAGCCCCCACTTTAGCAAGAGTATGGACTCAATACAAACTCTTGGTAAAGGAGATCATGAAGAAAAGATAATATTATTGAAATTGAAAGGGACAAAGGAATCCTCAAGCCCCCAGGGACTTAAGTATTTATCAACCCTAAGATCACAATAAGAGAGACATCACCATTTAAAGAGAAAGAGAGAGAGGGTGTGATTACCTCGCCCAATGAGAACTTATGTCCCATTGTGAACCACACAAGGAAATAGTGCAACTTGAAAGATGGATTTGAACCGCCTAGTGAATGTGGCTACTCACTAGTCAACCCACTAGGGAGATCCGGTCTTAAGGACACCTTCCGACCTTAAGGGATCAAAACATTGTAAATTGAAGCTGGAGGGATCAAGAGATCCATATAAATTTAAACTGGAGGGATCAAGAGATCTATATAAATTTAAACTGGGGGGATCAAGAGATCCTATAAGGTAAAAATCCATGCTTTAAGGATTAGTCTTTAATCCATAAAGGGAAAAATTTTAAGTTTGAAAATATTTTGAAAGTGCATGTGTACAAAAAGTGAGTAGAGCATATGCCCCCACGTTAAATTCACTGCTAAAAATTTAATAGGAGCAATGAATTTAACGAAAACATAAACAACTCTAATGATTACATTTCCACTACGAGATGCCCCCAAACGAAGACAAATCAAGGGAAATACCACATAAACATACAAAGAACATAGTAGGGATCTACCTATTGTGGGGTCAGTATCATCATAAGATAATATGTATATATAGATATCATATTATTGCAAATGAATTGACATCATTCCCCAAAGAAAGTAGAACTACAATTACAATGGAGGAAAGAAAACTCAAGAGTTACAAAGAAGAGTCTTTTCAAACAACAACATGGAGACCAAAAAGAATTAGTGCCACCATGTCGCAGATCCAAGCGGACTACACAAGGAAAACTTTTATGAACAATAGCACAAGTATAGCATAACATGAAAACAACATATAGAAGAGTAAAGATACATATCGAGGAATTGTACAACAAGTTTGATTCCTTTATCACCTTGCACCGACAAAGTAACAAGGGTCATATAAAAGAATCTAACAAACATTTAACAAATACATTACGGGAGAAACACAATACAGAAGGCAAACACAAAAAGGGCTACCACGAAGGATAAGCCAATCAAGCATGTCGCCTACTCTCCCTATCTTGGTTTATATCATTTAGGAAAGGTGGACAACTCGCAAGAGGGAGTATATCCAATATAGTAGGAATAATAGCCAGTTCCAAACAAGGATCCTCTTGAGAATCATGATGTTCGATATTAGGTGTAATTATTAATTGAGTTGAAAGCATAATAGGTAAATCAGTATCAAGATCGATGGTCTCATATTCATCACTAGGATCCATTGGATCATCAAGAGTATCATCCTCATCAAGATTGATTAAAATAGGATCTAATATGAGAATAGGATCATCATAAGCATTCATCTTAATATCATTATGAACATTAACTTCTTCCAAAACATCATGCATAGATTGGTCAAAAGAAGGTAAAGAATTTTGAAGAACAGAGGCATGTGCCCTAGCATTAGCCCTACACTTCTTACGACGTTCATTTGCAGATTTTTTATGTTTTGCTTTGTTTGACACATATTGAGGATTAGGAGGAATGACAACTGGTTCCTCCACAGGTTCTATAGGAGGATTGGTAGGATTTGTAGTAGGCTGATAAGAAACACTGGGAGGTTGAGTAATAGAGCTAGCAGAAATGGATAAAGGAGGTATAAAAGGAGTGGGCAAAAGACCATGGTTAAGATCTATCCGAGGTATGATTAACTAGATAATGTTGCTATGTTTATAGGCTTGATATGAATGAAAAAAGTTATCAGGGCAAGGAGGACATGAATTAGGTAATGAAGGCAAAAATAAATCAAGAGTAGCACAATCTCTAGGCCTAGAAGGTTGATAAAAACTAGGATTAATCATTTTTACCTCTTCATTATGAATGAACTTAATACATTTATAAATAGGAGAAGCAACAACATTCATAGCAGTTACCCAAGGCAAACCAAATTTGACATGAAATTGATCAGAAGTAGGAATGACAATGAAGGCGATGACATTAATTTTTCCATTAGTACACTTAGTGAAAAACATTGATAGAAATCACCGGCAGACTACAGATATCACCAATAGACTACAAGTATTACCGGTGAACAACGAACATACCTGACAGAACACAAAGGTCATGAAAAGTGCTAAGTATGGAATTGACAAGCATCACCAACGACTTCAAGCATCACCGACGACACAGTTTTGAGAACTAAACTGATGGAACAAAAAAGACATACCCGATGACGAGTTCAAGAAAGGAACACCGATGACCAAGAAAACTGGCCGTCAGAACCGACAGTCAGTTAGAGAACCCACAAATTGTGGATCTGAGTTTTACACATCAGATAAAGCAATGTAATTCTATTTATAGAGTTTTATTTTATTTTAAATCATAACTTGAGGGTCAAGAAAGCTTTTTTTAAATGTTTTAAAGCATCCTAATGGATCTAAAACATATCTAACTAAAGATCAAGGTCAATTTGTAAACCTTGGATCCATAATTAACTTGTGAAGCGTGAATCAAGAATTGAGCCAAAAACTAGTATAAATAGATGTTCAAATCAATTGTGAAATATGAATTCATTGTTGTTGATAGCCATGAAGAGCATCTAAGGAACAAAAGGTAGAATTCATGCAAAGTTCAGAAACAGATCACATCAGTTATCAAGAACACACAGAGGCTACCGAAAAGCAGATAAAGGTATTATTCAATCATGGAAGGATGATTAGTTATATGTATGAAGCTTAATAGGATCTGTTATCAGCAATTAAATATTGCATACATAATCAGATCAAAGACTTATGTAGTTGCATTCTAACATGTGCATCACATCTAAAATCCTTTTGTAGAAGGTGGACTTAACCGTTCTTTACAAATCTCTTTACAGAGTGCACACTTAACAGTGTTGCTAAAGCTTCAAATGAAGTAGATATTAACAGATCTCCACTGTAATACTCCTAACAGGGTAGGTCATCAGAAGTGACCAATTGTAAGCCTTAACTAGCCCCTTCTTATCTACAGATAGTGAAGTCTTGTGGGTAACAATCCCCACCGCAGTTTTTACTTC